>CM046841.1:7835803-8137804 GCA_025618425.1 Heliocidaris tuberculata
TACTACTACTACTACTACTACTACTACTACTACTACTACTACTACTACTACTACTACTACTAAGTACTAGTAGTAGTAGTAGTAGTACTACCACCATCACCACCACCACAACCACTTCTACTACTGCTACTACTCTATCTTTATACTACTACTACTACTACTACTACTACTACTACTACTATACTACTACTACTACTACTACTACTACTACTACTACCACCACTTCTGCTACTGCTACTACTCTATCTCTACTAATACTGCTACTACTGCTACTACTGCTACTACTGCTACTACTACTACTACTACTACTACTACTACTATACTACTACTACTACTACTACTACTACTACTACTACTACTACTCTATTTCTACTACTACTACTACTACTACTACTACTACTACTACTACTACTACTACTACTACTACTACTACTACTACTACTCTATTTCTACTACTACTACTACTACTACTACACTATTCCTATATTTTACTACCACCCTACTTCTACTATCATCCCATTCTCCTCTCTTACCATTCCGCCAACTGCCTCTACTACCATCCTACCTCTACTGCCATCCACCTCTACTACCATCCTACCTCTACTGCCATCCACCTCTACTATATATACCATTCTACCTCCACTAGAGATTGTTCTCCTGAGTGATGGATTCAAGAAAGAAAACAATTTGAGAACCAAAAGCGCATTTACTCTGAAGGTGATACATTCTTCATACATGCAAATCCAGTAAAGAAAATTGAGAAGGTGGGGAGCGCAAAAGGTTGGTTCTAAGGCGTGTCCGGACAATTACCCCCGGAAAACTACCCGCCAAGGGCAATTACCCCCGGGAAAATTACCCCCCCCCCCCCCTACCAAGGACAACAACCGCCTCGAAGACAATTACCCCCCCGGAAAATTACCCTTAAGGACAACCACCCCTGAGGAAATTTACCCCCCCCCCAGAAAATTATCCCCCCCCCCAAGGACAATAACACCGGAAAATTACCCCCAAAGACAACCATCCCTGAGGACAAGGGCCCCGGATAATTCCCCCCCCCCAGGACAAACACCCCCCCCCCCGAGGATTACCTCTCCCCCGGATAATTACCCCCCCCCCCGGAAAATTACCACCATAGGACAATCTACACCCCCCCCCAAACAGTTACCCCCTGAAAAATTACTCCCCAAGGACAAGCACACCCCCCCCCCGAAAATTACCCCAAGACAACCAACCTGAGAAAAATTTCCCCCTCCCCCATTCACACTCAAAGCTCTCGTAGCCATCTGCCAATTCTAGTTTGATCGCCTACCCGCGCTCCGTACCCACTCCATCCTTGTGAAGTTTGACTTTATGCCACGTGTATTAAATTAAATTTCATTGCAAGACATGCGAGAAGACGAATGTTTCAAAACGATGGCGCACCGTTGATCGAATGACGTTTAGGGCATATTTAGGATGGATGTATAGAGATTTTTAATAACATTATCTCCAAAATTACAGTTTAGAGCATTCGGATTATTGCTTTGTTTATTTATTTTCTTCTATCTCGCTCTCAAGTTCATTTCAGTATTTTCACATTATTCAATTCGATATGGGAGGAGGATGAAGGCTTCCCCATTCCCCCGTAGTTTTGCCACCGCGTAAGATTAAATTTCCTAGAAATTTAACAATATATTGCGCAGATTATTTTCTTCTATCTCGCTCTCAAGTTCATTTCAGTATTTTCACATTATTCAATTCGATATGGGAGGAGAATGAAGGCTTCCCCATTCCCCCGTAGTTTTGCCACCGCGTAAGATTAAATTTCCTAGAAATTTAACAATATATTGCGCGCAGATCTATGAGTGAGTATATGCGTTATAGCCTGCCTCCAAAAGAAAAGAGGGCCCTACAAACGAAATAGGGTGTAAGTTTTCTTCATTTATGCATCCTCTGTAACTTTGCTAATCAACTGATAGTGCATTTGCCTTTGTATGATCCATTTCATGATCTATCTCATGATCCATTTCATGTTGAATTGATATTATGTTTTCTGGTTCAGTAATTATTTCGAAATGAAACTTGCCTTCAAGATGTATTAGTATGTATGCATAAAATAAAATAAATAATCTGCTTTCTGGAAGATTAACCTCATTTGATTTTGTTATTCTACAGCATGATTTTAGTTACATCCAACATTATTTTCGAAAAACATTGGTTTTGTGAAAAAACAATTATAAAAAATGGTTAGAGTATGTAATTTTTAATGAGGAAATAACATTTTAAAGATAATTAAGTGTCTTTCTTCCTGGGGGTAGTTGTCATGGGGGGGGGGGGGTATTTGTCATCGGGTGTAGTTGTCCAGGGGTGGGTAATTGTCCTCGGGGATTGTTGTCCATGGGGGGAGGGGGGTAATTTTCCGGGGGTAATTGTCCTCAGTGTAGTTGTCCGGGGGGGGGGTTATTTTCCTCGGGGGTTGGTTGTCCCTGGGGGGGTTATCTTCCAGGGGGTAATTTTCGGGGGGGGGGTATTTTCCGGGGGGTAATTTTCCAGGGGGTAATTGTCCTGGGGGGGGAGGTTGTTGTCCCTGGGGGTTATTTTCCAGGGGTAATTGTCCTTGGGGGTTTATTTTCCAAGGGGGGGGGGTAATTTTCCAGGGGGTAATTGGTCCCCTGGGGGTTATTTTCCGGGGGGGGGGGTAATTTTCCAGGTGGTAATTGTCCTTGGGGGGAGTTTTCCGGGGGTCCGCTCGCTATTCATAAGAACCGCTATTCATTTAACACGTGTTATGAATAGCGGTCCTTATGAGTAGTTATGAATAGTGATCCTAATGAATGGATGTCCTTATGAATAGCGAGGTAATTTGTCGATGGTTTGCTCGCTATTCATCAGGACCGCTATTCATTTAGTCACGCCTTATGAATGAGTGGTCCTTATGAACTAGCGAGGTTAACCTGTTTTCCGGGGGGCGGGGGGGGGGGGGGGGGTAATTTTCCGGGGGGTAATTGTCCTGGAAGCATTCTAAGGTAATAGACACAAGGGTGCATGGTCTAACTAGAAGCTGTATTTCATCTAGTTCCCTTTCACGTCATCCATCTGTTTTATCTTTTCATGTCTTCATAAGCATTTATCTGTTGATCTACAAAGACTACAACAAAGACTACTACATCTTCATCCCCTTGCTTTACTATGGCCCTCTTGCATAAAAGCAACTTTTTTCATGCTAGAGGACCCTAGTCATTTTCCCTAAATTCACCCTTTATTATCATCATTATTACATGTATTATTATCATTATCATTATTTTTTTTTGAATTTATCATGTTGTTTTAATACATGTAAATCACCCTCATATCCCTCTATTATATCAGGTCATTTATCTTCATTCAAACTTCTGCAGGTACAGTGGAACCTTGTTATAAGAACAGTTGTAACAAACTCTCGTAACAAGGTCATTTCACAGGTCCCATCCCTTTGTATTCTATTGTTTTTCAGCCCTGATATAACAAGGTTTCAATATACAGAGGTCATTTTCTTGGTTCCAGAGTTTGTTATAACGAGGTTCCA
Organism: Heliocidaris tuberculata; assembly: GCA_025618425.1. Lineage (NCBI taxonomy): Eukaryota > Metazoa > Echinodermata > Echinoidea > Camarodonta > Echinometridae > Heliocidaris > Heliocidaris tuberculata. The sequence goes on from CM046841.1 coordinate 7,839,348, forward strand.
CTGTAGAGTACTTCCTTTTCATGTTAGCTCTCTGTCTTCCCTATGCTTTATCTCCACATTCTTCCTCATTAAAGGAGAATGAGATCCTGGGGGAAAATAAATTTTAATGAAAAGATAGGATAGAGAGAAGCAATTCAAAAAAGGTTCCATCAAAATCGGTTACAAAATGAGAAAGTTACGAAAGTTTGAAAAGTCTCAATTTACTTTCTGTGGCGATCCTCAAATTGGCAATGTTGCTTCAAAGTGACAGGTTTAGTAGTACAATTCTCCATTATGTTTTGTACACAAAATTCCATATTTTCACAATTATCTCTCAAGGTGCAGTTTGTCTCCTTCTTAGCTCAAGATATATCATGGGAAAATGTATTTGACACAACATATGTCGAGTTCACAGAGACAAGCAACATCTTTAGAGATAATAGAGAAAATATGAAATTTTGTGTACAAAACATATCGAGAGTTGTACTACTAGACCTTCCATTTTGAAGCAACATTACCAATTTGAGGATCGCCTTAGAAAGTAAATTGAGACTTTCAAACTTTCATAACTTTCTCATTTCATAACCGATTTTGATGGAACTTTTTTTTAAATTGCTTCTCTCTATCCTTTCTTTTCATTAAAATGGATATTTCCCCAGGGTTTCATTCTCCTTTAACATTCTACACGTCCATCTCTCTGTACAAATGCAATACATGTATTGTTCTCTCTCCCTTTTATCACTTCATTTCTCTCTTTCATTGGTCAAAATCTCATGCTGTCTTATTTTCTATCCTTATCTCTCTCTTTTAAGTACATCTTCCCATTTAAACCTCTGCTCTACTTTCTACACTCTCTCTGCGAACACCCAACTACATGTAATTACAATGTAGTACGAAAGATACAAAAAGAATATACATGTACCCTCTCTCTTCTCATTTCAAGACATCATTACTAACCTCATGTACATCACAACCACCACTTAAGACTTCCAATATGCTAACTAGCTATAAGAAAGCACATTGAGTACTCCTCACTTCCTTTTTCCTCTGCAATGCTGAGGCTTGCCTGACATAGTACATACTGCATACTGTTTGATGCAGTGTGCTTGTGAGTGCCTAATTACAACAAGTTAGGTATAAAGCTCCAGAGACACAAGTTGAAAGTAAAGAAAACTCCTCCAAACCCATTTCATATTTTGCCATTACAGCAAGAATCAAATTCTATGCCTTTATTCACATGTTGTTATATGAAAGTGGATGAAGCCCGTAGTCTCCATGGGTCCATACTTGAACCTAGCCTAGAAGTGGTGGCGTCTATGCGTCAGCAATGGTCACCTCAACCTCCACACCAGGCTCGATGCTGATAGACGTCTGGAGAGGTCAAAGGTCAAGGATAAAAACAACAGTGAAAACTTTACCTACCAAATATAAATAAATCATGCATTTGCCAATTTCTGTAGAACTTTTTTAACAAATTGTAAATCTAATGAAATAACATGACTACTCAAAAGAAGAACACTAGAGAAATTTATACAAAGTAGGATTTTGCTTTTTGTGAATATTATGTTTCAGTCATCTATTTACTCATCAAAGTTGAAAAGACAACAGTCACACTGAACATTTAGCTCTGCTACAACCCCCACCCTCCCTCATGAGACTAACAGGAGGGTTCCAAGCATCTTCATTATTTACTACATGTATATTTGATCTAATTAGAAAAAGTGAAGTCAAGATTATGCAAAAGTATTTTTTGAAGACTGAAAATTACTAAAAAATAAAAAATAACATTAAAGGGAAATCCAACCTTAATAGCAAGTTGCTTTGAGAGAAAGAGGAAAAATCAGAGAAGCAGATTGGTGAAAGTTTGAAAGAAATTGGACAAGCAATAAAAAAGTTATGAATTTTTGAAAGTTGTATGTAATCACTATGCTTATAAATATAGGTAATGTCACTGTGATGTAGCTGTGGACAACTCCCCCATTCACTCTAACACACAAAATGACTAAAATGTCACTTTTTTTCAAAATGCATTACTCAGTAGGATCTTTTTGTTCATGAAGACCTATAACAATATGCTATCTCCAATATATTTTGAGTACAGCCCCGAGGGTAAAAGCTAGTGTTGCAACGAATCACCGAAATTTTGATTCGATTCGATTCGGGTTCGTTTGATATTTTTTCCCCCGAAATTCGTTTCGATTCGGATTCGGAATAATTATTATTTTTTTTAATAAAAAGTCGGAAATCGCCTTTACATGTGTGTTTTTCTGTTTTGACTTCCTTCTTATTTAACATGCGAAGCGCGGGGATCCGCGATTCTTGATTATTCACTCGAATACAGAATTACTGGCACACAAAAATATCAAATTCAAATAATTAATCTTACTTGTGATAGCTGCATCATGGAACCTACGTTTGTTCATAATGCGAGAAATAAAGGCTTTCGTCGTGTATATATATCCGGTAGAAGATTGCCAATTTGATGAGAGAAAACGTTGCACCGATATCAATGTGATGTGGTTATTGCAAACACTCGTACGAAGTAACAAACGCCCGTATTCTATCCTGGTCAATTATACAATCATCAAATTGACGGTGCGATAAAATTATCGCTAACTCGGTCGCTAACTTCAGTTTTTTCTCTCGCGAGCGACGTTCCGCTTTACCACTGATCTCTATGGAAAAATATTCCTATCGTTCCGAACTAAATTAGCGACTAGTATTTTATCGCACTTGTCAGTTTGATGACTGTATAATAGACCAAGATAGAATACGGGCGTTTGTAATTTCGTACGAGTGTTCGCAATAACCAGATCACATTGATATCGGTACAACGTTTTTTTTCTCTCATCAAATTGGCAATCTTCTTCTGGACACACGCATTATTTCTAGCAATGTGAACAAACGAAACAAACGTAGGTCCCATGCAGCTATCCAACGTAAGATTAATCATTTGAATTTGATTTGAATTTGATATTTGTTTGTCCACGATTTAATTTTGCATTAAAAAATTGTGAATTCTCAATTAAATGCTGTAAATGTAGTTCCCAAATCTTCAGAATCTTCCGAATCTTCCAAATCTTCCGAATCAAGCAACAAAATTCGGATTCGGCAGGATTCGTTTCGACAACGCAAATTCGCAAATTTTCAGTTCGGTTCGGAAATTCAGAAACAACACTAGTAAAAGCGCCTCAAAGAAAACCGCAAATAAATGATATTTTTGTGCACGACAAATAGGAGAGTTGTCCACAAAAATGTCACAATTGACTCACCAAATTGCCAATTTGAGATTCGCATAGATGTAGTGATCTCATTTTTCAAACATCCATAACTTTCTTAGTCCTTGTCCGATTTCTTTCAAACTTTCACCAACCTGTTTTTCTTATTTTTCTGCTTTCACACAAATCATCTTATTACCAAGGTTGGATTGCCCTTTAAAGAGGACAAATTCATAATTCCAGACTATTAGATGAAAAAGGATACAATCTGCTTGACGACCTCAGAAGGGCTCTCCAGGTCAATAAGACGCTTGTGGATGCGCATCTGATAGCGATCCCATGTCTTGGACCCTTCTCCGCAGGGTGTCTTCCTGGTAGTGATACGAAGGGTCTTGGTTGGCATACGAATCGGTCCCTTCACCTTCAAGTTCTTTTCTTGAGCTTTATGCTTGAGATCAGCACAGACCTTCTCTAGGCTCTTGACATTACGGCTAGAGAGAGTGATGCGGATACGATGGACTGGAACCTCCTCCACAGGCCCCTTCATTGGATCCTTGCTGTAAGCCTACAGGGAGAGAGATGATAACACATCATTCATTATCCTGTTAATTTTCTTTCTCTCTCTCTCAACAAAATCTGTGGCAGAGAACCTTCTAAACCGTGAAAACTTTCGAAAATTAGAAACGATTGTCTTTATGGCAACATTAGTCACAAATAGGCCTGAGTCGAGTCGGTCGGTCCACCGGCGCCCGACCGATGCAGCCGGTCACCGGTGCAATTTCATGCACACCAGCGGACCGATGAAATAAAGAAATACATAAGAAATTCACAGTGTCAAAGACTTTGAAAATTAACCAGTTTTAAGAACTAAATTTCCTTATTCATATTAAAACTTTCACATGATATTAAATTTCAATCCTTTAATCAACCAAGTGGGACCATGGAAATAAGATCACCGAGCAAGATTTCTCAATTTTCTTGCTTGAATTTATCGGCCCGTATATTATTGTTGAATTCTGTGTTAGCGCTGCTGGTACGATTCTGCGCCCCTTGCCCCGAGATGGCGCTAACTCCAGGCTAACTCTAGTGGAGTAATTACGAGTTGCAAACAAACAGATAAAAGATGGCAGCGCCCATACACGTATACAGAATGCAACAATATCATCATGTTACGGGCCGATAAATTCAAGCAAGAAAATTGAGAAATCCTGCTCGGTAATCTTATTTCCATAGTCCCACTTGGTTGATTAATGGTTTGAAATTTAATATCATGAGAAAGTTCTAATATAGATAAGGGAATTTAGTTCTTAAACTGGTTGATTTTCGAAGTCTTTCATTAATACTGAATTTCTTTATGTACCGGTATTTCTTTATTTCAACAGTCTGCCGGTCTCGCCGAAAAATCACCGGCGGACGCCGGTCAAAAAAAAGAAAACCGTTATGACTCAAGCCTACTTGTAATATAAATATTATGTTCTTTTAAGATCTCTCATGTTTTCCCTCTTCAACAATCAAAAACATTCTACTTTCCCGATGCGGGCGGCGCGTTATATGCAGCTTTTTTGCACCGCATATTTTTTCATGAAATTTCATCTGTCCGCCGGTCTCCGCCGAAAAATCACCGGCGGGCACCGGTCAAAAAAAAAACCGTTATGACTCAGGCCTAGTCACAAATACCCAAAATTTCAGTGTTGTGTTGATTTCACAGCATGAAATGATCACAAATGTGTACTTGAGAAGTTAAAGGGGAAGTCCATCCTGACTTCAAGTTTATTTGAAATGATCCAAAAAAAATTAAGAAACCTATCAATGAAAGTTTCAGCAAAATCTAATAAGAATTAAGAAATTCATGAATTTTTGAAGTTGTAATCAATCAAAAACAAATTGGCAAATTCATGATGTACCTGGTGAGCTCCTCTCACATTTGCCCTGCACTAAAAAAAAAATCAGAAATTTCCACCTTTTCTAAAGAAAATATTTAATCATACATGCAACCTGATCATTGCACACATTTTTTTACACAAAACCTGTATGAAACAAATGTAAATCTATTTCTTCATCAACAAATAAGAAAATAAAACTTTATGAAATTTTCTGTACAGACCAAATGGGAGAGGAGCTCACAAGATACATCACTGAGTTGCCAATTTGTGTTGATTAAAACTTCAATAATTCATAACTTTCTTATTTCTTCTTGAAATTTTCTCAAACTTTCACTAATCCATTTCCCTAATTTTTCTGCTTTTATTCAAATGAACTAAATACCAGAATGGACTTCTCCTTTAATAAAAGTTGTTGGTTTCACATTCCAGGAAGGTTACAAGAGATAAAACCAGACCTTCTATTAGTATGATAGAGGGTTGTATGTCTGGATTCTTAACAAATATTCACTTGTCAGTTTTACCAAAAATATGCATCAGGTAACACTAAAATTAGTGAGTATCTGCAATTCATTCAACTGTCACCTTGTTATAAAGATTCAAGACAATTTGCATGAAAAATTGTTTGATTTACTGTTTGAAAGTGGCCGGTCCGGATAACCAACCTGTCCGCACACACAACGTGTGGTTATACAAGTACAACAAATATTAAACAAGGGAAATGCCCAGGGCAGTCTCGCCTGCATCACGCAATTTTCGGGGCAAAATTTTCGCTTGGTGAAAAATCAAAGGTTGGGGCACTTAAGGGGTGCTGACCCTGAGCCCTCCCCCCCCCCCTTGCGGGCCAGTATCCCATCTGTATAACTTAAATCCCTTCAAGTAAGATTTATTAGATGGTGAAGTTCATTTGAAATCAAGCTGTGCTTTTTAAAGAAGCAAAATATGTGTACGTGAAATAATTGCCATTGCAATGGCATATACATGTATGTATGCACTGTAGAATCCCCACACAAAGTCGTGCAGTGCTGTAGTGCGTAGTTCCGTAGACCGTTTTTTTCAGCTTGCGCCGCTCGGCTGGGTATAATCCACCGTTCCAAAGACCCTATGTTTTTCACTTCTAGTCCGTTCCTTAGGACCCCGTTTCAAGGGCGGCTGCGGCACACCCCCGTCTGAAAAAATTTGAGTACCCCCCCCCCCCCCCCCGGTGGTGCCCCCAAGACCCCCCCCCCCCCCCAATATTGATAGGTACCCCCATCTGTATTAATTTAGATCCTCCTTGCCCAAGGATGATCCCTGCCAATTTTGGTTGAAGTCGAATGCATGTGTACAATACATGTACATACTACAATACATGTACATACTACAGGTACATACATGTATGATGGGGAGCCCTATGTCTGCGCACCTAAGATTTGACCTGGAAATGAACAAGAATTTCTCCAATATTCCTCTAATGCTTAATTTTTTATTATTCCGGATATTCTAATGAGTAAGTTTGCAAAAAATCTCATAAAAAGTAGAGCAAGAACAATGCTATTTCAACAAGAAAAGGCGGCCGTGTCATTTCAACGTTAAAGAAACAATGGTGCCCATGTCTGCGCACTCATTCATTTTACACACGGTTCGGTAGTTTTGAAGTGAAAGGCAACATTTTGAGGCTTGTGAATAAAAATATCTGAAATAAGTCCTTTTTTCATCATTTTGACTTGTTTTTTGCATGAATACTGATTGCTATGATAAATATGAAAAGTTTGTGTTCGCTGCGTGTTTTATCAGAATCGCGCAGTTACGCGTGTGCGCAGACTTGGGCACTGCGCAGACTTGGGCACTCTAGCCATACTGTATGTAGAGACAAAACTGAAATTTACCCAAAACTTACATGTAACTAAATTAAACTGTCAGTAGGTGACCTTTAATGTGATGAAAATATAAGGTTTGGGTATTCATTTGAAAGAGGGTGACATGAAGACAATCCCTACCAAGAATGATGCCAAGTTTCAAAGAATTTGAATACTTTTGAAATAAAGGAAACTTTCAAAAACTTGACCTCAGGTCATGCAGGTTAAGTTTTTGGAACACAATTTAACTCAACCGACCTTAATTGACCTTTGACCTTGACTTTTGACCTGAAATTTGTTCCACATTTATATTTGTGATACTAGAGTAAAGGCTTAAAGGGAATTTGCTGATTTATCAATCAAAGACTCGCACATAATTCAGTACAATCAATTCATAGTCCAAATACTTGCTTACTAAAGTAAATAGAAGGCAAAATTAAAATTATTGACCAATAACGTGGTCAGTAGTGTCCATTTTTCAAAACGGTGCTAGGGGTCCTGTGTGCGGCCGCCTCTACCCCTGTGAGCAGCCGCCCATGATATGTCGGGCATTCAGCATCATATTTGTGACTAAGTGAAAGAAAATTAATATCACATTTCATACATTACATTCCAATACTTTATAAAAATTAATAATATTCTGTTGAAACCCATAAAATCTGTCAAACATGATGATCTATCAAACGCCATGACCAAAAAATGAAAGCAGACTACAATTTCCTACAAAAACCTGCATTTTGTACACGTTTTACACAGGGTGGCTGCTCACCAGACCCACTCAGAAAAATGGCACTGGTGAGCGGCCACCCCCATGCAGCTTTCCCTGTGGTAGTGTAAATAAAAATTTCTGAAGCAAAACATGGACCATCAACTTCATTCTCTTAAATAAACATCAAATTACACATCAAATTGAACAAATAAAGTTTAAGTATTGGTTTAAGTATGTCAAAGTCTCTTAACTTAAAAGTTAAGAAACTGCAATTTTTTTGTCGATGACTGGTGGCGTACATTTCTCATGATGTTGAGCGAGATTCAGGATACTTACTGCTTTGGCTGAGTATGTTTTTTGGTGCAATAGAACCTACCTGAGACTGTCCAGGGTAATTTTTGAAGGGATATCAAAATTTTTTTTTTTTTTTCATTTTTTATTCACCGCCGGCTGCTCACAGGGGACCGGCCGCCCACAGGAGCACATACTCTATACAACACTTGTGTTCAAGTTTCATGGAAATCGGACATATCTATACTTTTGAAATGAGAGCATTTCCAAAATTGTTGCCGCCGCCGCCGCCGTCAGAAAAGCGGCGCCTATGTCATCATTAATTATGTCTCGCTTTTTGTTTACGCAGGCGAGACAATGACTACAAATGCTGAACACACCATGTCAGTGATGACACACATTCCTATTTCCATTCACGCACACGTACACACATGACACACGTGGAATTCAATTTCAGTTCATCACACAGCCACAGTCTCACAGTCACAGACGCACTGCACAGGCAGTCATGCCGGCATTGCCATAGCATAGGTCACCGCCTTTTTTTTATGGGAAATTTTGTCATTTTGATGAGTTTTAAAACTGATATTTGATGCCCTATATTTTCTTAAATACTCGTACCATGTTTTATGTATGCTAGCAGACGTAATCAATTCTGAATTAGGCAGAAATTGAACAGAGGTGAGCTAGCTGCTTTACGTCGGTGTTCAATCAACGAGCGCCGATCTAAAGAGAAAGCATATCATGCATAGCTAGCTAGCTACTAGCATTGAATGAATATGATGTCCTAAAAAACGAGATCGTATATTCATGCATCGTTCACATAGACAGGAAATAACGCACATGTCGGAATTACGGGAGCCTCTGCCGCACTTTATCATTGTCTAGCGTGCTTTCTGTACTAAGATAAGGAGCAGTGGAAACAATCTCAAGCAAGACAATTAATTCACCTTCGTAGAAAATATTATGTTTGCATTTTTATAAAATTTGTATGTTTTTTATTTACAATAAAAATCTGTATTTATTTTTGTATTTTTAAAATCTCTAACATGCATTTTTTTTAAAGAGAGATATATAACTGTGATCATGCTAATGTTTTGAAATAGTTGCTCGAGCCCAGAGGGTTTTTGTAAAGTTCATCCAACAGCAAATTTGGCCCATAATAACTTCGTACATGTACTCTGTTTCTACCGATTCTTTCATGCCCCCACTGAACTTATCAAAACAAATGGCCTACATGTACAACAAAGCAACTGACATAAATTTACAAATTGACAAATCGATATGTAGTAATGTCAAAACATGTATATATAAAAAAAATCTTTAAAAAGAGAATCTCAGTATTAATCTCGCAACCGGCATGATCTGCTGTTGCGGCGGGGGGGGGGGGGGGGGGGGAATACAAGAACAAAAAGGGATGCAAGAACAAAAAGGGGCGTGAGGGTTCTCTTCTCCCATAAACAAAAAAGAATGGGAAAATATGTGAGCAAATGACACTGAAATCACATGCATGGGCCAGGGGCTGACCTGACATCTCTTGCCCGAATATCAACCCGGTCAGTGCCGCTCCCATGGCACATTTCGAATAGGCCTTCACACGGGTAGTCCAGATTTTGATATTGCCGGGCGACCTCTCCTCCCCAGCCCTCCCCCCCCCCCCCCCCCCCCCCCCCCCCACCCCACCCCCGGTCCTGCAGTGGCCGCCAACTTGCTGGCTTGTGTTATTGGCAGTAAAGGTTTTCAGGGGGCGCGCTTCGAGTAGGGGCAAGTTGAAAAATTTCCAAATTTTTCTCTCAGTTCAGTGGGCGGATCTAGGATTCTCTATAAAAGCTAGGTCGCATAAACCGGAAAACATTTCTCCTTTTTATTGCTAAAAGGCACGCAATAAAAAAAAAATTCATTATCACGTTTTCTTTGGCTAAGTTCATAGGCTTTGCAATTACAAGCGAAACTTAGCTCCCATCGTGTGAATGTAACTAATTTTCGATATGCTGATGACACTGTATTGTGTGCAGAAAATGAAGAAGATCTGCAACAATTATTATTGGAAGCTGTAAAAGTCAAAAGTGACGAGTTTGGCCTACATATGAATGTTAAGAAAACTTAATCTATGGTTTTTAGTAAGGCAAAGAAAAAGCCCAGACTCTGTTTGGAATTACTAGATGGCCATTATCATTTATTTATTTATTTATTTATTTATTTATTTCTGATATTTATACAGGGTGGCTCATATCACCAATTTGGTGGTCTTCCATGAGGCCCTGTTTGGTAACAATAAAACAAATAACATCAACAATAATCAATATATATAAATACACAAGCATAAACACGTATAATACACATTAAGCGGTATCCTCATTAGTTAAGTAATCATTCAGTAATATTCATTGACTATTTACAAGAATTTTCGAATCGAATTTTAAATTAAAGATTATTAGCATTGAAAACTGTGAAATAATCAAATTAAAATATGGATGATAACCACACATCAAAATGAGGGGAAAAATAATTAATTAACAACACATATACCAAAGAAGTTGCTATGCATAATATTCCCATATAGTTCACAGCTTACATCTCCTCTGCAGATAACAGAGCTTTTAGAGTGTATATGAAACTGTTTAAAGTAGGCAACATTTTGATAGAAGTTTCAAGTTGGTTCCATACTGCAATTCCAGATATTAGGGGACTATGTTTGTATATGTCCGTCCTAAATTTAGGTACACGCAATGTATCTCTTACAGCATGTCTTGTGCTGTGATCATGTAGAGAGCTGACATGTTGTAAATCTTTTTTTAAGTATTCTGGTGCCATGCCATGCATTGCTTTATACATCATCACTGCACGTCTAAACTGGAAACGTGTCTGAATAGGCATCCAACCTAACCGACTAAACATATCTTTTGAGGATACATCGAATCCTTCTCCCAACACTATACGGGCAGCCCGTTTTTGAACCTTTTGTAGTTTAATAGTTTGTCTTTGAAATCTTTCGGACCAAACAGAGGAACAATAATCAAAATGAGGAAGGACGATGGAATTATATAGAAGTTTCAGAGACCTCGTTGGAACATAACTTTTTGCTCGCTTAATTAGTAATTACACTAATATTTTTTTGAGCAGTCTTAATAACTTTTTCCACATGTTCCGTCCATCGCAACTCCTCATCGATCATGACACCTAGACACTTGGCAACTTTAACTCTTTTCAGACAACTGCCGTTTAGTGTGATAGAAAAATCCTTTACACTATTAAGAATTCATCGTGGTCCAATAAGCATCACATTTGTCTTATCGGCATTAAGAACTAGACGGTTTTTTGTTACCCACGAAAAAACATTTTCCAAACCTTTTGTTAGCTTTCGCTCTACTTCTGCAACACTTCTTCCGTTAACTGTTAGAGTGGTGTCGTCGGCATACATATCAACAATACCATCATCAATACATTTTGGTAAGCTATTAATGTAGATAGAAAAAAGAAGTGGCCCAAGAATTGAACCTTGTGGGACACCCATCACAATTTTTGAGGAAATTGAAGTGGTCCCTTTAAAACAAACCGTCTGTTCTCGGTTAGACAGATATAAACCACTGAACACTCCTATCAGAACAGCCAATGGCTTTCAGTTTATGTAACAGAATATCGTGATCAACAGTGTCAAATGCTTTCCTCAAATCAATGAAAGCAACACCTGTTAATTCATTGTTATCAAAATTCAATAACCATTGGTTAAATAATTTCATAAGAGCTGTTGCAGTAGAGTGAAGGGGACGAAAACCTGATTGGTTAGCACACAATATTTCATATTTGTCGAGAAAATCACATAGTTGGAAATGCACAGCTTTTTCTAGAATCTTGCTTACTACGGATAATATCGATATTGGTCTGTAATTACTGGGAGTAGACATATCACCAGCCTTGTAAATTGGAATAACTCTTGCTTTTTTCAAGATTTTAGGCACTTGTCCTGTTGCAATTGACTTATTGATAAGGCACGTTAAAGAGTCAACAATGACATATTTCGCCATTTTCAAAAGACGGCAACTTATTCCATCATCACCTGTTGCTTTATCGTCACTCATGTTTTCAATTTCTTTTAAAACAAATGCGTTCGTGACTTGCTGTAGCTCAAAATTTTCTTCACTATTAGCTAGCTCATTTTCTTCTATAGAATGATTTCAGCGTGTTTTGGGATATCACGCGTAATATTTTGAGCACAAGTAACAAAATATTCATTAAATGTTTGAGCAATACCTTTGTCATCAGTAATTTTGGTCCCATTCACGTCTAGGCTGCTGGGTAAGACATGATTGGATTTAGGAATAATGTGCTTGATACTCTGCCACATTTTTTTGCTATTCCCTTTACTCATATCTATCTGAGAACTGTGATAATTTCTTTTTTCTTTTTTCAGAAGATAATTCACTTTGTTCTTCAGTTCTTTGTACCTTGCCCATGATGTGTCACCACCTTTCTTAAGCGCCACATCATGGGCATGATCTCTTTCACGCATTGTTTCAATTATATCGTCATTAATCCAAGGGCACACGCATTATTTCGTATTCTTTTTTCACATAACGGCATATGTTTATCAACAACAGGCATAAATAATTTATGCCACGTCTCCCATGCAATGTCAATATCATCAAAATTTACATATGATCTCCATTGAATTATTTGAAGATCAAATAGAAAATCTTTAAGATCGAGGTTTTTTAACGAACGAAATTTAGCAGATTTGCCCTTATTGTTGTTATTGAAACTTGTTATTGTTATTGAAGCAAAGACTAGATAATGGTCACTAATGCTAGTCTTAAAAACACCATTCTCAGAAAACAACTCGGGATTAGTGACAAAAATCAAGTCAATGATTGAGCATGTATTTTGAGTTATGCGGGTAGGCATGTCAACCAATTGCTTAAAGGAAACCAAAACCCAAGGAGAGAATCAATGTTATTGGAAAGTGAAAATTCAGAGAAGCACTTTACAAAAAGTTTCATTAAAATTGGTTAAAAAATAGAGAGTTATGGAAGTTTGAAAAGTCTCGTTTTACTTTCTACGGGGATCCTCAAATTGGCAAAATTGCTTCAAAATGGCTGATTTTGTGAACAACTCTCCATTTGTTTTGTACACAGATTTTCAGATTTTCCCCATTATCTCTCAGGGTGCTCCTTGTCTCCTCCTGAACTCGACATATGTGGTGTAAAATACATTTTCCCATTATATATGTTGAGCTCAGAAGGAGATTAACTGCACCTGAATAATGCAGGATTCACTAATGTGTGTCTTTCTCAGGGCAATTGGATTTTAGGTGCATTACGTTTGAGACTAGCTGTTATGTTTAAACAGGAACTTAAATATATAATGAGTGTGCATAAACTTTCATCTAACAAATTAGAGTTTAAACGACTGTTATTAACTGGTAATCTATGTGTTCGACATCTAAACTAAAAAAGTTGTATCTGCACTATTCAAAAGACACAAATATTTTTCAAACTCTAGCTCGAGTTTAATTGGACCAGGTTGCTGCTTGCGATGATGAATATCACTATTTGCTTGTTTGCCCATTTTTACAGAAAACTGTACTTGTCTGATTTTAATATACATAGACCTAAATACAACAGTAATGGCTGAAATTCTTCTTACAGAAAATGCTTGCCAGCTTAAAAAGCTTGTTAAATTTGTTTAAATTATTATGCAGCAATTTAGATATAAATCCAAAGAGGATGAAAGGTTGATGTTGTAGGTGACGACAGTGGCGTATCTACGGGGGCCAGAGGTGGCACGTGCCCCGGGCGGCACTTGAAGGGGGTCACAAAAACGCAAAAGAGAGAAAGAAAAGGGGGAGAAATACAAGAAAGTTATGGTCTTTGAGGGTTGTTTGCGTCCCATTCAGTCAAGGACAAAATGCGTAAGAAATGTTGTTTTATAGGGTTTGAAATGCGAGAATTTTCTAAAGCTCGGTCGCTTTGCTCCCTCGCAGAATTATGTTCAAGATCTAGCTATTTCGCGCCCCTATTGGCGTTTTTTAAAGTTTAACCATTGACTCTAGTTGCTTTGCCCCCCCCCCCCCATAAGGCGGGAGCTTGTTAAATTTTGCGCCCCAGATGGGATATAAGTGCATAAAAAGCACTTTCAAAATATAGAACATTCGAAAGAAATCATAAATTTGCTTTGTCATTGTCTTACTAAATTCCTCAAATATAGTCATTCTTCAGGATTTTCATTCATTTTGAGCCCCCAAAATAGGAATGTTCAAAATTTCAACAAAAATCTATTGCTAGGTCGCTGTATTCCCTTGAATTTTATTTTGTAAGGGTAAAATACATAAGAAATTTCAGTTTGATGTGTGAAAAGGGGGAGAAAAAAATTTGCCGCTCGGTCGTGTTGCTCCCTCGTTTATACAACAATTCATACAATTGGGGCTAACAACCCCGGGTTATGTGCATCAAAACTCATTTTCACGTAATATAATAGTGCCATCATTTCTAAATTGAAAACGCTCATTAATCTGAGTTTGAGCATGGGGGGGGGGGGGGGGAGCACAGACTTGATAGTTTGCCCCAGGCGCCAGAATACCAATAGATACGCCACTGGGTGACGATCTATGTCACGTAGTTACACGTAGTGGTAGAATAGTTTAAAAATCCTATACGTTTAGTACTTAGTTGTATTTACACTGTATATAATATATTTATCGTTGTTTGTTGAATGTTTTGTTGAGAAAATGTTGTAAACTATATATGTACATGTATTTACCATTTATATTATTGTAAATATGTTGTGCTCTCATACGCCGAGACGGGGGGTCGACAGAGTGAATAAAGCCTTATCTTATCTTATCTTTTCTTATCTTATCTTATCTTATCTTATCAAGTATGGAAAAGAAATTCACATCATTTGAAATGTGGATATACACTCGGAGACTGATGAGAATATCATGCGGAAACAGATGAAAACTAACAAAGAAATACTGCGCTTGCATGGTAGGGCGTAAACAACCTACCCTGATAGGACTAGCCATGCATGCAGGAAAGAAAGGCAAAATACTTTGGTCACATCCCAGGGGGGGGGGGGGGCACTCAGGTATATTGGTGTACACACGCGTGTCCATGGATTTAAAAAATGCCCCCTAAACAAGTTTCATCCTTTGGTGAAAAGACACCCCTAACAAGGATTTCGCGTGCTTTTTTTCGTAAAAATTACCCCTTAACGAGGATTTCGAGTGTTTTTTCATAAAAATTACCCCTCAACAGGTTTGATTGAAATATTACCCCCTAAACAAGTTTGTCTAAAATATTACTCCCTAATATTTGTCTTAAAGATTAACTTAACCAACATAAAAAATACACCACTTGAATTCAAGATCACCTTTTGCAAACTGACATATTCTTCACCTTTGGTGGATAAATTCTTCACACAAGGCAAACAAAATAAACTGCACATATAGGAACTGCTGTTGCCTGGTTAAATTACAAATGTTATTATTTACTTCAGTTATGTAGGACAGGTTTCAAACTGTGTACTCCGTTTGGTTTAATACACGATCATCATTTGCTTACTTTTGAAAAAAAGAACAACTTTTGTAATTTAGTTCCAGAGAAATAAAACTGTATCGGCAAGAAATCCATGCACAATAATCACACACATAAAGCCATTTAACAACTCCCTAGGTTCCTGTAATTGAGATCAAACACCCGTTTTGCCCCCCCCCCCCCCGGGGGGGGGGGGTTACATCAAAAGACATCAGAGTCTCTTCTTCTTCTTCTTTTTTTTTTCTTCTTCTCCTTCCAGTAGTGTGCATAAACCTCCAAGGAGTATTGTCGCACAGCAGATTAAACGTGTTGCTCGAAAACTTAAAAAAAAATAATTCCAAAAACGAACGCATCTACACTATATACAAATTGTTCTCATATTTTGAGTTAGTGTATGACGACATCTTTGACTCTTGAAAGATATGCTGGAAGGGAGTAGATTCGAGAAGGTAATAGACCATTAGGGAAACCGAGAACCAGCTGGGAAGAGAACATTAAGACCTGGGGGTACGTGGAAAAACATTGCAAGAGTGCACTAGAATGGCAGAACAGATCGAGATGTGTGGAAAAAATGTTGCCAACCTCCGAACCAGGAGAAGATACAACGATAGATAAATAGTACCGAATACAGTATGAGAATGAGTTGACTAAGGACGAGTCACTTTGCATACACACAGCCACGAATAATAACGAATCGAATGGGAACTTCTCCGGATCCTGATTCCACGTATGCAAGCATTGCATTGCATTGCATGCTTTGACCGTCAAAAAAGGTAGATCTACGCATAACCGTGCACACACACACTTCGGATCCCCGAGAATAACGGCCTAGTAGTTTGGTTGTGACGGATCTCGATCCTGGCCTAGCCTGAGTTCCGTTCGACGCTGCATGCAATACATGCAGCTAGCGGTCAATTGGTCAGTGACTGATTTGAGTGTTATATAGAAGTTGAAAGCTACACGCCTACAGACAGCTGCAGCTTAAATCATTCTTTTCACCTAGCTATCAAGATAAACATAATAATGGTAAGTAAAAAGTTAGATGTCTAACGTTTGAATTGATCCACAGATCCACGTTGATAACATTAAGCAGAGACTGGAAACAAAAAATCAATATTTAATTTTAAATTAAAATTTTCAAATAGATGATCTTACAGTTACAGTAACAAAGACTGACAAGTAACACTAACATAACAGTTAGATCTAACGTTAGATCTAGATCTCTAGACTCTAGCTAGATTAAGTCTCTAAGTTTCTAACATTTTTGATGATTTGTAACAATAAGTTAATTAGTGTTAGGTAAGTTAACTTTAGTTAGAATTAAACATGTAGGCCTATGTTAAATTGTTAGATCCTAATATTATGAGACTGAGACAGTGAGAGTGAGAGTTTGACTTTAATTTAGTTTGAGTTTGACTTAGGCATGTTAGGTCAACTGGGCAGGTAGGTTGAGACATTGTCATTGATTGAGAGGGGCTAACTGTAACTAATTAATTCACTAGAGTAGATGCTGCGAAGTGCGGCCGGTAGCCGGTGTGTGGCTGGTCCATCGTTTGCATTGCAAAATCAATAGGCAGTTAGACTGCGCAGCGCGCCGGCACATAGCAAGTGCATAGCACGAGCGATGTGTATATTTATGCAGCGGTACATGTTGCAAAACTTCATCATGAATGTTTTATCTCTTGAAATTCACTGACATACCACTTAGTATAGTCAAGGATTGTAATTCCGAACAGATTGTATTACCGAACGTGTACAGTTAAGCGCCTAAAATGAGTTTTCATACGCATGGGATTACGCGTATGAAAACCACACTACTGAAACAAAGGTTGTGTCTTTTTTTCACACGTTCGGAAATACAGTACCTTTTTCAAGGGACCAAAACACCGCGTCGTTGGGAAGGGGTTCACTCGGAAGGGAATATCGTATTAAATCTACGTTGTCTTTTTAAAATTCCATCAACTTCTTTTTCTGTAGGACTTTGAGCATTCATTATGTAAGTTTGACAGATATTCGTTTGATATTTTATTTGCTATCGTTGATTTTCTGAAAAGTGTTCGGACACTGGATCCACCACCATACATGTACAAGCTTATCTGAA
Source organism: Heliocidaris tuberculata (assembly GCA_025618425.1). Classification (NCBI taxonomy): domain Eukaryota; kingdom Metazoa; phylum Echinodermata; class Echinoidea; order Camarodonta; family Echinometridae; genus Heliocidaris; species Heliocidaris tuberculata. The sequence continues at coordinate 7,856,896 of CM046841.1, forward strand.
TTGAAGATAACCTTGTACTCAGACTAGCTCTTTTATGGGTGAATAGGCTTCAATAGCTATTGTGTGTATCAGCAGGCCTTTTTCCAGGCTAGATCATTCATACAGGAGAGGAAAATAATTATTTAAAATTTCACTTCAATTCTGAATCCCCTAATTTGTGGCACAGTAAGAGTGGAAGAGTCCATGAATCAGGTAATCTAGCAAATTTAAGAAAATTAAATCTTGCTTAGAGCAATTTTGTTGTCTGTTTTTGACTGCTGCAACAGTGAATGTTGGACACAGTCCCACATAGGCAAGGGCCCATTAGTGCTGACATACAAACAGTATTTTTTACTTCATTGTCATCAGATGACAATGAAGTAAAAATATTGTTTGTACATGTATATTTTTCTATGTCAGTGACGAGATAAAACCTTCATGATGAAGTTTTGCAAGTACCGTTGCATAAATAAACACATCGCTGGTGCTATATATGCACTTGCTATGTGCCGCGAATTTTAGATGCGTGTGGCTGTATCCTCGGGCCGAGCGGTGTATACAGCCACACGCGTGTGGCTGTATTGTAGAGACACACGCGTGTTGCTGTATACATACACTGCCAAATCAATATGGCATCATAATCACTGGCGTAGCCAGGATTTTTCAATGGGGGGCCAGACGTGAAGGATCCAACTGCTTAGCCAGGATTTCATTTTAGGGGGTGGTTGTGAACATGCGAAATGTGCAAATTCGTGATGAGCACGCAAAGCGTGCTCCCTGGGGGGGGGGGGGGGTGTGCAGGGAGAGGGGAGTTTCCCCCCTCCCTGGCGAAGTGCGAAAGCTCTTGACGTTTTATAGCAAGTTTAGAGAAAGATAACGGCTCGTAGCACCTTTTTTTAGGTGGAAAGTTAGTTCGACGCCCAGACTGCTTTTCAATTATTTGGACGCAATACTGCACTATACATGTATGCAACAGGAGTGGGTGCAGGGTGGGTGGAGTTTCCCCCCTCCTGCGCGAATCGTGAAAGCTCTGACGTTTAATAGCAAATTTGAGAGAAAGATAACGGCTCGTAGCACCTTTTTTTAAGCTGAAAGTTAGTTCGACGCCTGGTCTGCTTTTCAATTATTTGGACACAATACTGCACTATACATGTATGCAACAGGGGTGGGTGCAGGGAGAGTGGAGTTTCCCCCTCCCGCGCGAAGCGTGAAAGCTCTGACATTTTATAGCAAATTTGAGAGAAAGATAACGGCTTGTAGCACCTTTTTTTTAGGCGGAAAGTTAGTTCGACACCCGGACTGCTTTTTAATTATTTGGACACAATACTGCACTATACATGTATGCAACAGGGGTGGGTGGAGGGAGATTGGAGTTTCCCTCTGCCCGCGCGAAGTGCGAAAGCTCTGACATTTTATAGCTATTTTGAGAGAACGGCTCGTAGCACCTTTTTTTAGGCGGAAAGTTAGTTCGACGCCCTGACTGCTTTTCAACTATTTGGACGCAATACTGCACTGTATTATATAACAGATGGGTGCAGAGAGGGGGAAGTTATTTTCCCCTTCCCGCCTGAAGCGCGAAAGCTCTGTCGTTTTAGCAAATTTTGAGAGAAAGATAATGGCTCGTAGCACCATTTTAGGTTTTTTTCTCTCGCTTCCCCCCCCCCCCTCTTTTTTTTTTTTTTCCTTAGGGCTGAATAGGGGGGGGGGCCTTGTCTACGCCAGTGATCATAATGGATGCTTGTATGAAATTTGCTCCTGCGACAATTGCTCCAGTCTGCATGGAACTTTGCCATGCTAATCCTAAACCTAACCCTAACCCGTATGGCTGAACCACTCAGCCCCACTTGAAACTATGCAACTCCAACCTGCTGTAATATATTCAGCCAAAATACCAGATCAAAAGAGTGAAACTCAGAATATTACTTACCAGCAAGTTGTCTGTGAAAGTCCCTCTCGTTAGGTGACCAGCTAAAGCACTGATTCAGGGAATATGGAATTTTAAGCATTAAATTTTGTGTTCATTCTATTTTTTTGCTGAGACTAATTGATCCTTCTGTACTGCTGCCCTCTCTGTGTGGAGAGAGGAAATCTGCATTTGTTTATTGTTGCTGGCAGTAGTACAGCAGTAGAGGGCAGCCCTTATGTGTTTTCAGTGAAACTTTTCACCATGACCATACTGGTTTGGGAGGACAAGGTTATATTAGATCTGTAAATTTGTTCATTGGATAAGTGCCCTAACCAGGGAGGTGGAAGAGAGATGGAGAGTGATCTTCTCCTCCTCTTTTGATCTCATGCTATGCACCGCCAGCATGGAATGTTATCCCCCGTAATTCAATTACTCATGCTCGCGCTCGCATCGCTCATAAATTTTCTCCGGAACCTAAGTAGGACCCAGCTCCGCGCAATGCATTGTTATTTATAAACAGACAAAATGGCTTTATTGAAAACAATATGTTCTCTATAATTCACCACATTCATCACTGTTAAGTCTCTAGAATGTAACAGAAGGGAGCTTGGAACTAAACTCCCGAATCCCATTCCCAGATCGAAAGAGCCAGTTCGTCATGATAAATTAATGTACCAACTTCAACAGATTTCTCACAGAAAACACACAAAAACACGCTTGTGGGACTGAAGTAGATTTGAAGATTCACCTTCAAACTTTCATCTGAGATGCTTCAAATTGTTGCACATTTTCAGAAAATGATAATAATCATACTCCAAAAACATACATCATTATGCAATTACCTACCTCATAACTTTCGAGTTTCTTGGTCGATTTCGATCGTTTGAATGGCAAAATGCTCCTCCGAGATCGCGGTGTTCGATAAACATGAGCAGACGACACTGTGAACAAAGCTTGTGCCAGAAGTTGTGATCTTATTTTGGTACGACTTTGACTCTTACAGACTGGGTATATATGACGTCATTTAAGTGGCAATTCGCATGACTTCAAAGCCTGATTTTATTGCCTGTGTTTATGCTGTCGCCGAGGTATGTGGTCAGTGCTACTTAACCCTTTCAGGACAGGGATTATTTAAGGGCTAAATTGATCACATTTTGTTCTTCAAATTGGCAACAGTAATATTTTTCTTTTAGTGCTACATGGTTCTAACAAAAAGCAATGTCTTTGAAAACAATATAGATCATTAGAAACTTAGTCGAAAAGTTGAAAAAATTGCCAATTTTGATAAAAAATAGTGATTTTGAACCTCTCAATGTGTTGCCAATTTAAGGATTATGAAGCTTATTCTCCTTTTTGAAATTCCTGGCATCAAACGCAGTATGGTCATGCAAAAAAAATGGACACAATGTGTGTAGAAATTTTTGCTTTTTCTACTCATTCATCTGGTATATTTTTTAGGGCTCTGAATCAAAAGTTATTGAGCAAAACCACAAAATGTGGTCAATTGTCTTGAAAGGGTTAAGGTTACTCAAGATTTGGTCGCCTCGGGGCAAGCTGCGGTCAGTTTGGCCTTCTGATGACAGATATCTGAGCTGTTATCGCAATCAAATCCTGAATTTTATCCCTTTTAATCCCACCCTGAGGTACCTTCCCAAAGAGCCCTCTCCATCTCTCTTCCACCTCCCTGCCCTAACCCTAACCCTAATCCTAATCTTCACATTGTCCTGAAAAAAAACCAAATCATGACCTTGACCTTTACCTTTGACCTTTCGAGATATGGACTGTGGATCAAATGTCGCAGGAGCAAATGTCGGCGCCCCATCATAATATATCACATAGGTCTATCACACACACAGGGTAATGTAACCTGTGTGTGTGATATATATATTTATGATGCCATGTACATTGTACATGTACTTGAAAGTGATTATGCAATGCAAACGATGGACCGGCCGCACACCGGCTATTGGCCGCACTTCGCAGTATCTACTCTACGTAAATTTGAACTTAAATTATTATGACTGCACCTCTCGAAGCTCTAACGAGTAGCATTACATGTACATTTTAAAGATAGAGTTGAGTTCTAACTTAGTCATGCAGTTACATCATTGTGAAAGAAACTGTCTCAAATCAATTGGGAAAGGTTGATCATGTCTAACAATGTGATGTTCTTCCAAACTGACATACCGGTAGATTAAAAAGAATGAGAAAGCTCACAAATTATATTTTACCTGTCTTGTCTTGTCGTAGACCCCCACAATCAAAGTGTTGATTATTATGGCACTAAGGATGTAGACCAAAACTTGTCCTGTCCTGCACTGTCCTACCTCACTGCTAAAACATAGTACTTTTTATGCCTCCACCCACCGAAAGTGGTGCCGGAGGCATTATGTTTTCGGGTTGTCTGTCCGTCCGTTAGTGCTAGTATGTATCACCGTAGGAAGATGATCTGATTAGATTTTGGGGTACGTAGGTCAAAGGTCAAGGTCACAGAGGCCAATTTCTGAAATTTCAGGGGTTAGCCTCGTTCTCCCGATAACCCAAGAACCATTTGAGGTATGAACTTTTAACTTGGCGCTAATATCTATCACCATACACCTGTAGAAAGAGGATCTAAATAGATTTTGGGGTATGTAGGTCAAAAGTCACATGTCAATTTCTGAAATTGCAGGTGTTAGCCTTGTTATCGTGATATCTCAAGAACCATTTGAGGTATGAACTTCAAACTTGTTACTAGTATGTATCACCATAGAAAGACGATCTGATTAGATTTTGCGATACGTAGGTCAAAGGTCATTGAGGTCAATTCTGAAATTGCAGGTTTTAGCCTAAACGTGATATCTCAAGAACCATTTGATCCATTAACTTCAAACTTGAAACTACATGTAGTATGCATCACCATAATGAGATGAACTGATAAATTTTTGTTCACATACATGTAGGTCAAAGGTGACAGGTCATAGAGGTCATTATGCAGGTGTATGTTAAATTAATGTTTTTTTACCTTTGTTATTTCCTTATCTCAATTATTTTGCATTCTTGATTAGGAGGAGATAAAGTGATCAGACTTTTGGGTTATAAGGTGTAAGGTCAAATGTGAAAGAGGTCAATTAACATGTAATTAGAGGCTTTTTATTCTGGTTATCACAAGATTTCAAGAACAGTTTGAGCCATCAACTGAATTTAGGCGGAGGCATGTAGGTGACACAGTCGCATTCATCTTGTCTTTCTATGTAGCTCGCTCTTTGCATCGCTCTTTTTCTTCTGCTGAGTCATGAATGCCCTCCCTGGTACATGTACATGTAATCTATCCTGGATGGGGAAAAAAAAAAGGGATTGTTGATTAGCCAGAAGTGGTAATTTGTAAAAAAAAAAAACCAGGTAAAAGATGTGCTTTGTTTTGTTTAGACACCTAAAGCGGGTTATTTCTGCATTCCATTGTTTCCTCCTAAAAAAAAAAAGGGGGGGGGGTCTTCAGATTTCCATTTTTCTCCTTTTAATGATGACATTATATTTGAAGCTATGAATGATTTGTCATTATCTTTTTCTTTCAGATGCTCTCATTGGCAGTACTTTTGCTAGTAGCAGCTAGCTTGACAGATGCTTTCTATGTTCCTGGTGTTGCTCCTGTTGAGTTCACCCAAGGACAGGCTGTAGCCATCAAGGTAATCTCATCTTTTCTTGATTGTACACCCATGGACCTACCAACTCCTACAGTGTGCAACTGCAATTGCTCCATGGTCAACACTGATAGAATCCATAACTTCAACCCAGGAGCTACGTGTACCTCTTTACTTAAATTTGTAGACTTAAAGGAAACCTCACTGCAAGAATTAAATGTAGTTGAATTTATTTCATGCCTATTGATCTACAATATTCCTTACGAAAATGCACAAGAGATACATAATGAAGATATTCTTGGAATGTTGTAAGACCTGTTAGCATGACATGGGCGCTGCCATTTTCTTAATAATGTGACGTATCAGGCAAAGTTGTACATGTATCATGGGCCAAGCTTTAGTCTGAGAGATATTTTAATTCAATATTAACAATAACTCTACTTTTCAATGAGGCAAAATCAAAGCTGAGAAGGCAAAAATGATATTTGGCAGAAAATATCTAAAGAGGGGGAAAATGTAACTCCTTTATTTAAACACAATGAAATATAGCAGTAGACAAATCAATTCTATTTATGACAAACCTTCACCCCGCAAGAGCCACAACATATGCAATTTGCGGTTTGACAATTATAGTACAAAAGATAATAGCAGGTGAATGAAATATTCAGCACTTGGGAAGGAAGCATCCATAAATTTGGATGCTTCCACAAGCCCTGTTTTAACAGACCTTGTCCGGACAATGTTGCGACAACGTCCTGACAATAAACCCAGGGTAACATTCCTCAATTACGCAATAAAAAAATGCGTAAGAGCCTCACGCACCGTCTTAACAGACACACGCTGAAAACCGTCCCCTGGCAGGTTTCTATAGCAACGTATACCTGACTTGCCGGTCGCACGTGAGATTCAAGCCAAACACGGAAAATGCGATCTAATGCCTGTACTGAAATCATGTATCCGCAATGGTTAAGTTTGAAAATTTACCATGTATTACATGATTTTTAATACTTACTTTCAAACAGGCAACATAATTTGTAAACAAGACCGTGTTTTGATTCATCTGCCGCGATGAGTCATTTTCTGTCTGGTTTATTGCGCAGGCGTCTTGTCAGCTGAAAATTACCTCAAGAGCGTCTTGCTGGATGTTGTCGCGACATCGTCGTAAGTTACCCTAGGCGGCCTAGTAGAATTTATGGAAAATTTGTTGCAACAACATCCAGACAACACCCTGCGTGAAGCGTCTTAACAGGAAGGGTAACGAAAAATTGTCCGGACAATTCAGTTCCAGAAAGGTCTGTTAAGACGGCTTAAGTTAACTTGCCAATCGACTTTGCTTTAGTACATCATTTATAAAGAAAATGGAGATGCCAATGTCGTTCTGAGAAAACCTTACATGTACATTACGTTCACAATCATAATATTTTAATTTATACCTCTCTCAATACACTTTGATGGAGAATCTTGTAAGTTGACATGCAAGAATACAATAAATCTCTCAGAATAACTACTTTATTTCTTAGGGTGAGGTTTCATTTAACATACAAACCAGTTGCAACCTAACACTTAAGCCCTTATCGTGGACAAAATAAATCTTAGAGCAAATGTTGTCGTAGCAAATGTCAGATTACCATCTTCTGATATAATCTTAGTAAGATGTTCCCTTACACTTCGAGATATTTTTCTTTAACTTTTATCCTCTATCTGTACAGACATGAGACGTTAAGAATTATATAAGAAGAAAGCATAATGTACAAGCATACAACTTGTAAATGTATGTGCTCAATTAGTTGTCATGTGTTCATAGACTACATCATATATATAACATTTGGGCCATTGGTATATATGTACCAGTAGAATCTGCAACAAGTATTAAGATTTGATTATATTTGTAAGTCTGTTACTTGTAGGAGAAAAGGTTAGAAATACAGCCTGTGTATATAAAGACTGCTCAAAGGAGACAAGAAAGCAGTCTTTATGTACTGTACAGGTTCCTTTTATACACATTTCAATGCTCAGAAACACTGTTCGAAGGAAACAAACATTGTGGTCGCTAAATCGGGTTTGACTGTACCTTTATATGCATGCAGGTGATTCATGACCAGCCAAGATGTTGAATTTTTAGGTCTATTTACAATACAATCAAAACATCACAATTTTACAAACATTGTAAAATTTTGTCCAAGAATCGCAATATTTTCAGCATAATGTTACAGTGGAATTGCTTTTGCTTTAGGTGCTTATATTAGCAACTTCCCTGTAACATTTAGATCTAAGCTTCGTGATTTTACTTACATGTACATGTACACCGTGATGTTACGTTGAAAATTGCTTCTGGCTTAGTTGCTGAGCAATTTTCCCTGTATCAGTGCAATGTTAATAAATCATAATGTTCAGACATGTAGTGTAATTGGGGCTTTTGTATATTTTCTACAGGGAGTGAAGCTAACGAGTACAAAGACCCAGCTACCATATGAATACTACTCTGTGAAGCTATGCCCCCCTCTTGCAGGCAATATACATCATGAATCAGAGAACCTTGGTGAGGTCTTGAGAGGGGATAGGATTGTCAACACCAACTATATGGTAAGTCTCTTCTTGCCATTGATATAATAATGGTGGAACATTATCATCATCATCAGCATCAGCATCATTGATCGTCATCAACATTGATAATAAATCAATTTTTATGTAGCTGATAAGTACAATTTGAGATGTGATATTAATCAATTAAAGGGAGCCACCGCTTGATATCCATGTATACGTTCAATTTCATTTGCTTGCCCGTATTGCAGGGCCATGCATATCAACAATCTTAGAGCAGCGAACAAAATTGCCGTTGAGGGTGGGGTAGTTTGTCAGTTGGGTTGTTCAGTTCGTCTTTCTTCGGTCAAATGCGTATCACTGCAATTGCGTGCTCGTTTACCGAAGATTACGGAGATTCCTGAATATTACCCGAGCCGGGCCAAGCTCCAAAACACCACGATTGGCGACTTTTCGGTCCTTTAAGATAGGTTTATTATTGAGAAGATCAAAGCATGCTGCCAGAAAGATTATAGTGTTTGTTTTAATAAAATTTAGCAAATTTCTAAATTACACATTTGTTAACGAAATGAAATCAACGTAATGCAAATTATATATCAAAAATCATTTATTACAAATTCATTTTTATGTATGTATACAAGTGGGTTATTAATTCTATTACACTTCTGGAACTCTGAGATTAATGTCAGTTAAAGAAATTTTGTAATTGATGCATTTCAAGAGAGAGGACTGGCATGAAACCAATCTCACCGTCAAGATTTAAAATATACATTTGTGTTATCCATATCCTCTTTAAATGGGTTAAGAATTAATAGTAATATTTGTGTTTACAAGTAGTCTCTAGGGTACTTTTACTATTAGGCCCCTCCCTATTCCAGGGGATCAATGCCCTTACTCAAGGGCACTACATGTACATGTAGCTCTAGTCTTGAACCCATTTCCTTCTGTTTCCAATGTGGCTACTCCATTCACTAAGCCATTACACCTCCCATGATCAAAAAAGGTCATGTTTTTACTGTATGTTTTTTTACAGTGTTTACTTATTGGCACCATTGAGTAGTGCTGGTATCGGCATGGAAAATCTATGTCGCCATGTCGCAATAAAATTAACGCCGATGTCGACATGTGTCGACATCTGGACATGAGTCAAACAAGTCTATAAAACTCGGGTCGCTCCCGTAGTGACCGTACACTATTAAACCAGAGTTACCCGACACAAATTCACAAGAGCTTTACATGGAATACATGCACTATGTCCTCACGGGCTCACACTCGCAGTCATACTCACTTACAGTTCTCAAAGATGCACACTGTCAACTATTTGCCCCAAAATTTGTTTTGTATGATCCAATTTATCAAGCATTAATGAAAGTCATGCGGTGCGAGTCAGCTAGTGTCGCATATCTAGGCATGTACATGTACGTAATGTATACCGGTCGTCGCAGCTAGATACGCAGCGATCGTGTCGCGCGCGCGCGCTGCTAATGCGTATGTGAAACAAATCACGTACGCGCGGACGACGCCTCGGCGAGGTACATGTAAAAAGACCCATTTTATGTCGCCATCGGAGCATGCGTGTCGACATGTCGGCAAAGTCCAAAACCAGTACTTTTGTCGCCATAGTGGCGACATCAGGCGTGTCGATACCAGCACTACCATTGAGAGTCAAGGATACATGAGATCCTTTATTCATCTTAATTTATCTTTGATTTCCATTATAAAGCTTGAGAAATTGCTTAGCTATAAATTTATTCCATTTCATCCTTAGCAGGCATTTCATCATTAGCTGCATTCTAATGCAGCTGAAATAAAAGTTTACATCCTTGGATGATACATGTACAATACATATAATGGTATGATAAACTGTCTTTGTACTGTTGCCTTGTAGTATTAAAAGTTCCCACAATGTACATGTTAAATGTTCAGTTTAACAGTTGCCTAACCATATTTCTGCTAAGGAGAGAAATGTACATGAACATATATTGTAAGAATACACAGTATACATGAACAACACGTGGCAGTTAGCACCAGCAAAAAGTCAGAGCATGTGTATGCTTCAGTAACTTTCAATTGCCAATATTGACAGTAGGTTTCAGCTGTATTGTCCCAGTCAGTATATGGATTTATAACAGGTACTAGAAACCCTAAAATGGAGGTGAAAACCAGGGTAGCTAGGTTGTGGGAGTAAACATAGGGTGTGGCTTATCAATGTGATACCCCCCCCCCCAACCAGTATAAACGAGAAAAAGATGATCTAGCAGAAGAAGGCTCTTGAAGTTCTCCTGAATAGTTTTTAATGTACTGTACATGTAGCTCATTGCATGGAAAGATATGTTTATCTACATGTACATGTACATCATTTGTATGGTCATTGTTGATAATAGTTTGTATCACTTGTATTAATTAGAAACATTTGTGTATTATTTTTACTGTACATAGTGTGATACATCATCATTGTTGTTGTTGTTTCTTCTTGTTATTTTCAAATTATCATTATCATCATCATGATTTAATTTTCTTTAATATCATCATTTACATGTATTCTGCAAATCATTATTTTTCATTTAATTGAAGATATATACAAGAAGGCATCCCTCAGTTGTTGATTATTACATGTACATGTTCAAATTTTATTGCCCATATTTCCCATATACATGTAAATCTTTTATTCAATTTGTATTTCTTTTTGTTCTTATCTTAGATTAAGATGAAGTCAGACCATAGTTGTCTGGTCCTGTGTGAGGTAGAGCTTGACAAGAATGAACTGAAGACAATGGTTGATAGGATCAAAGAAGATTACAGTGTCCATTTGTGAGTACATGTATTATTCTTAATATTTGAATGTGTTCAGATAGAAGGAATGATAAATGCTCATTTTGTCATCACCTGCAAAATTTTGTGAATTCAGTTAGTTGAGAAGGGAGTTACAAATTTCATGTTACAACAAATGTAATTGATACTCATCATGTGAGCTGAGTCTATTCATCTGTAATTGACAGTTATTTAGGAATTGGATGTATTTAGATGGTAATACCCCATGTACAGTGTATCTAAAGTTGTTAACCATCTCTAGAATTAGATTTGTTCACGATTTGTTCAAAACTGCAAACGGTTACGGTATTTAAATGCATGTATATGATGTTCATTCAGTAATTGATACATGTAAGTTTTGATTCAAGATTTAATGGAAATGTGCATGTTTTTTAAACTATCTATTGCACATAGACATTTTTGGTAAAACTATGCCATACCTGTCAATATCTCAAGTACATGTATATTGGTATGGAATACCTGTAGTATTTATTTTTTGACTATTTCATGTATCTCTTCGTAGAGTTGTAAAATTGCTAGAAGAATTATGTGTACATGTACAGTTCATTTATTATGTGTACAGAATATGAAACATTCAGATGACCAGAAATTTTTGTTGTATAATTTCATGTTTACTTTGCAAACAGGATTGCAGACAACCTACCAGCTGCTACCAAGATACAAATAGACAAAGATGAAGAGTTTCAGTATGCCCATGGATACAAGCTGGGATTCACAGCTAATAAAAAGGTAGGTGAAGTGAGGATTCTACTCTTAAACATCTGTCATTTTTGATGATCTAACTAAGAAGCCTAAAGTGTACATGTAACAAATGAGATTCAAATAGGGCAGGGAACTCTGAGGAGACAAAAATGATGAGTTGCAATGTAGAATGGATAGAGGGTACAAGCTGGGATGTTTTTATATGGGTGAGGAGTTGGTAAAGATGGGTCAATAAGGTTGTTTGAGGGGGATAATGAATGAGGCATGTATATAAATGAACTTAACCCTACTTCAATTCTAGTCACACCATTACACTAGATAGGGGTGACAGCAACTGACCAAGAAGTGCATTTGGGATTCATAGCACTGATGGATGAGGTCATACGGCCCCAAAAGGTATAGAACCACTGAAGTACCTAATGATTGTCAGTGATACACAGCACAAATATCAGTTAATCTTCAAGCACAGTTTTTCATTAAATGTTTGCAGAAATCGGAAAGCAAACTGTGTGCCCTAATATCATCTATAATGGTACAGTGTTTGTCAGTGTAGTGAATTTGGTGGAAAAATTTGTGTTCGGTTCTTATTGTACTTCTAAATGTCTTGTAATAGGTACATGTAGCTTAGCGAAATGTGATGGCACGTAAAAATGCAGAAAAGACTCATATGACAAAATTATTTAAAATCATCATTTTATTCTATAGAGGCAGAACCAAAATCTTAGGATGTTGAATTAGTATTTAACTCTATTAACACTATTAAGCAAAATATGACAACTTTTATTCAGACACAGACAAAACTAGCAGTTTTGCTCTTTACATGTACGTCTGTATGCGCCATTACGTTTCGCTAAGCTACCTCACAAAGATGATCGATGTCTTCAATATCAAAAGCAGTCTTTCAATAACCTTTAAGTTGATAACCTTATCCACAAATTAGAAAAATGTGTAAGGACTTTTTTTTACCCCGCCCTCAATTATTTCCAGTACGAGATTGGCTAGAAGCATCTAAAAAACAGGTGTCGTATAATAATTACAATATGAGTATTATTATATTTTTATCATCATTTCACTTCAGATTTACTTGAATAATCACCTTGAGTTGGACATGAAGTCACATAAACTCACTCCAGATGGGTAAGTTTGTTTGGTAACTATGAGAAGCATGGCACATTAATCTTATTAACAGTACTTTTCTCATGCCATAGTAATGCATATGGTCTGTTTCTTTATCAAATTTAGCTCAGATTCAAGACCCAAACTATTGAAGTTTCCTCATTTGGTTGTCCCATACTAGTAGCAATCTTTCTGTAAGGCCAGTCTTGTTTCTGTATTGGGTATGACAATAACATCCAAAAGGCCATACATGAATACATTCCCAATATTAATCTGAATTTCCATTTGATACAGGAATGAGTATCATAGTGTTGTGTGTATGTTGCATGTCTGCTATTAGGCCATACATGTATATTTCCCAGATAATCTTGATACTCTATAATAAATTTTTGCAAATTTCATAGATGAGATTCACAGAAGTTTCATGCCACTTAATAATTGAATCACAACATAAATAGACTGCTTCGGTAATGTATGCAAATTTTATTCATACCTTTCAAACAAAGGTTGTTCTTGACAACCTGAAAGCTTGCTGGACGTAGCAACAGGAAATGTATGCAAACTGGATTCCAAGCATTGAGGCTCATATATAAAAAGCAGGTTAATGGAATAGCTCATCACTAGGTGCTCAGAGAATATATGTGCATAAATTTGAATACATTACAGAAGCGGTCTATTGTCACAGTTTCTGGTGTTACAGTAATCTATTATTTGTGTGCACTTTCCCAGTATTTATTAGTAAAGGAAACAGGAAAGTGTATTTCATCTTTAGCTACAAAGTTCATGCTTAAAATGCTGTCACACATATCTGATAATGATCTGATTGTTCTGTTTTTAATACAGGAATGAGTATCGTATTGTTGGTTTTGAGGTTCGTGCTCGCAGTCTGAAGCATGAGACAGGCAAGAAATCTGAGGATGAGTGTGTCGCCCCACCCCCAGAACAAGACCCTCCTGCCGATGCTATGGAAATCACAGAAGGAGGTATAAAATACCTTCATTTATAAAGGAGGATGTGAATTTTCTCTTAAGTTGGCAACACTGATATTTGTATTTGACTTCACTGTTCCAATAAATGCCATGTATTGAAAATTCGGGATAAAGTATTTTGAGAAGTTCACAATTGTATGAAAAGACTTCCAAGAACATTGGAGTGAATTAGATCAAAGAAGTCTAGCCCTGATAATGAATGAAAAATGATGAAAATAGATGGATAGGAACAGTCAATTCTCTACCAAGGTCACCTGTCTGTATTAGTCACCTCTAAGTATCTAGTCTACCTATAATTAGATAACCCTATGAGAAGAAATTTTTGTTGCAGAAGCTGTCTAGAAAGTTCACCTGTCTAAACTACCTACTTGTTCTGTTTCCTTTAGATGATCTCAATAGACAGGTTTGATTTTACATATATTTCTGGTAAATGATTCCTATATACTTTATTTTTTGAGATATATTAAACTATATCTGATTCATAGCGTTAGCTTTGTTCTAGTTGTATGAATCCAATCGTCAAAGGTGATTAATATTATTTTGTTGTTTTTTTCTCGACAGCTGAGAAGCAAACCATTGTGTTCTCTTATGGTATACATTGGGAGGATAGTGATATTGTATGGGCATCTCGATGGGATACCTACCTTGCTATGAGTGATGTGCAGATTCATTGGTTCTCTATCATCAATTCACTTGTCGTTATCTTCTTTCTAGCTGGTGAGTTAACCTTTCACATAATATTTGAATTTGGTGGAACATGCATTTTCAATAGAGTCACACCCTAGTTATCTTGGGCTTATTATTTGATGGTTTAAGACCTCTATATCTCTCAAAGTGTACACACCATGATGGGCATACCAATGTGATATTAGTTGTTAAGCAAGTAGCGTATATCCACTAAAACAGATGCACACATGTGCATATATATATCAGGGGGAATTTGTACCATGTACTGATTGGGAACTGGCTTGTTCCAGCTGGTAAGAAAATGTCAAGATAAAGATGGTTGGATCATACAGCATACATGTACTGTTAGTCAACTGAATATTGTCTTCATCGAGCTACATAATGGTTATGATGGGTATTATTTGTTCTACCGGAAGATAGCTTAATGTTACCTTTATTCTAGTAAGTGGGTTTAAATGGTACAGATAGTTATTATTTTTCAAAAGACATTTAAGTATTTTTTCTTGTTCTTATCTGAATAAAAAGTAAGGCTAGACACTGGTAAAGATAGTTGTCACTTTTTACAGCATCTCAGTAATATACTTAATGATATCCTTTTTTTGCTAAGGCTACACAATGGTGTACATCGTGTTTGAAAATCACTTCTCCTTTCCAGCAGCTAGTATTTAATGTAAATATTGTCATCATTATTTGACTCTATATGTGTATGCATTAATCCAACAGGATCTATCAGTTGTAAGTTACAAATATGCAAGAATTATTTGGACATTAAACCGGTTGTTGAGATGGAGACACGTCTCAATATCCAGTGATTCATTTGTACTCATCCTCTCTCTCTTTCCCTCTCTCCACCAGGTATTCTAACTATGATCATGATCAGGACCCTCAGACGAGATATTGCAAGATACACTGATGAAGATGGGGTAAGATAGTTCTCTATTATTATCTGCTATCTCAGTAATCAGTGTTGTTGAATAGGTAGTGTGGGTCCATGGGGTAAAGTCATAGTGTTCCCTATAGTATTAGTGTTACTGAAGCAGCATGTTGGGAAATATTGATATTTGAAAAAGTTAATACTCTGAAGTTTTAAATTTGGACATTTAGAAGACGGTCACATATTTTGTACCAAGAAGGGAGTTGTGATAATGCCCTTATTATTATTCCTTAATGACTCCCATGAGCAGTTGAGAGATGAATTTCTAATGACTTGGTTGAAGCAATGTGGAAAACTGCATATGAAATTATAGTCATGTTGATGAAATGCTGAATGACATTATATGATTGGTTACAGGAGGACACAGCTGAAGAGACTGGTTGGAAGCTAGTCCATGGTGATGTCTTCAGACCGCCCAGATACAAACAGCTCCTGGCTGCACTAGTAGGTGCTGGTGTACAGATCTTCAGTATGGCTCTCATTACAATAGGTAAATGATTATGATAATAACTGTTTCTTATAAAGCGCTTTACCAGAAACAACTGACCAAAGCGCTTACATTATTATTATTACCCCAGTCACTGTATTACTATTCCACACATTACATTGCACGTTCTCTACTCCATGGGGAGCATTCCAGCTAGTTTACAAGGTGCACATGCTTATCCAATCACATTAACTTTTGCATCCTACCGGTTACCCATTTATCACCTGGGTGGAGAGGAGCAATGTAGATAAAATACCTTGCTCAAGGACATAAGTGCTGTGCAGGGATCAAACCCACAACCTTTACATTCCCAGTCAAGTGATTAAACCACTCGACTACGACACCTCTACAATGAATTCCATGAAAGAAAGATTTTTGTCCAGTAATAACAAGAGGTGAGGTGGGAAAAAATGACAAAATTCTGCAGTGGCTTGTTCAGAAATTGATAAATTAGGACGGAATTCTCCTCCAGAGGTAGGAGGCAGAATGTACCTTGGCAGGTTAAGCATTTCCACATGCTCCCACACATGCTCTGGCAATAATTGGTCTGGGAATTTCGTCTAACTAGGGTAAGGGTTTAGGGTTACAATGTCACAGGAGGGTGTGTTAAGAACCACCAGAGATGCACTACAACTTCTTTATCCTTGGCCTTGTTAAAGTTGGGGGATAGGGGGCTTATCTTGAAATCACTGCTAAGAATATTGGAAGGGGACACAAGAACAAAGGAAAACCACTACATGTCATATTCTTAATTATTTCTCACATCATGCTCTGATGCAGAAATAAAGGAAAATTGGCAGCAGTTTGAAATTGCTATTCATGAACTGAAACCAAAGAAATCTGACATCATATTTTTTTCCAAAATGTATTAATGCTGTAACTAGGCTTTTAAGTGTAAAACTTCAAGATATTATCCACACATCTACAAGTTGCTTTTCTTGATGTTCTTCAGCTTCATGATGTACTCTTGTTATATGTGTGATTTATTTGCAGTGATTGCCATGTTTGGTATGCTGTCTCCCAGCAGTCGAGGAGCTTTACTGAATGCTGCTCTCTTTGGATTTGTATTCTTTGGGTAAGATCAATTGATATTGAGGAGAGTTGATATTGAGGAGAGTTGATATTGAGGAGAGTTGATATTGAGGAGAGTTGATATTGAGGAGAGTTGATATTGAGGAGAGTTGATATTGAGGAGAGTTGATATTGAGGAGAGTTGATATTGAGGAGAGTTGATATTGAGGAGAGAATCGCCATACCTTTTTTAGACCTATTGCTCAAAAGGGTACATTTGATTACAACTAGCTAGCATTTAGTCAATCACAATTGGTGTATCACGTGCAATTCATGGTAAAGGATATGACTTTAAAATATTGCATGGTGGATTCTGATTAGCAATTGGTTTCATTCTAGCATCAGGCACTCACAATCAAGGTATCAGATTTGACTTTTTACAAGATGGAAAATGACTGATGTGCTGTGATTGATCTTAGGGTGAAACAAAGTTCTTGTTCTTATTCTCTGTGTAACAAATTTCTTCATCTATTGTTTTTTTAGTGTGTTTGCTGGCTACTTCTCTGGTAGACTTTACAAGACAATGAAAGGAACAAGATGGACTACTGCTGGCTTTATGGTATGACTCCTAGAATACATTACTAACCATTTCTACATTTTTTAATAGATCTGTGATTATGTTAATAATAATGTGGACTACAGCTACATATAACTGTAATTGCCAAATGTACTGTTTTTTTAATTAGGAGAAATTCCCAATCCTAAATACTAACTGCAACCATCTATCCAGCCATTATGTTAGATATAGGGTCAGTGTTGTAGGTCTCGACACCCGTTTTTTTATAGGGTCTTAGTCTCGATCTCGGTCTTGGACCTCAAGGTCTCGAGAAAACTGCTCGAGACCTCTCTAAACCTGACTTTACAAAATGCAAAATTTGGAGAGATTGTTTTCCTTGCTAAGTAATCAGATATTAGAAAATTCACGATTCTTTTATCTGGCTCACAAATTTTTGATAAGGTGTTAAAGTTTGTTGGGTCCATTTTCCTTTAAACTGAATGAGGTCTTGGAAGGGAAATTCTTGGAAGAGGTAGTCTTGTTCTCGGCCTTAGACCTTGAGGTCTCAACTACAACATTGTGTAGGGTGTATCAATATACTGAATCAGTATGGTACATTGTGATAATAAGACTCCCAATCTTTGTATCTCACAGACTGCAACCATCTATCCAGCTTTCATGTTTGGTACATCATTCTTCCTCAATTTCTTCATCTGGGGTAAGCACTCGTCTGGAGCAGTACCATTCACAACACTGTTAGCTCTTCTATGCATGTGGTTTGGTATTTCACTACCACTCGTCTTTGTGGGCTACTACTTTGGCTACAGGAAACAGGTAAGAGGAAAAGCTTGAAAGACATAGTGTACTGAGAAGTCACAACCCATATGGAAAGAGAAAAGACAGAGGGGGAGAGGGAGGGAAAGCACTCTTCACCATAATGCTCTGGCAACAATCGCTCTCCAGTCCATTTCTAACACTTTTCAAATACCCAACTCAATAATTGGATTAAACATCCTAACTTGAACCCTAACTGTAAATCTTACCTAAACCAATCGCTCCCAAGTCATTCATATGTTGAACAAAATAGACCCTAAACCAAAATTCTGTGTGGTCTCTGTTAAATTTTAGATGTATCATTGTGAGATGTCATGTACGTTTGTCATTAATGAACAGGATGGTCCACAAACAAAACCTTAAACATGTAAAATCGCAACTGGGAAGGAGTATAAACTGATGTGTGTGAAGCACAAAGTCCCCTGCAGCTGGAGTCCAGAGCCTGCTTGAGAGCCCTGCAAGCTCTGTGGTTCTCAGAGGTTGTCTGGTCAATTTCAGCCATATTTTGAAGCATTTTAAAACAAATTTTATGACTATTAAAATCAAAATTTTGATTGAAAATGATTATTTATAAAATTCTAACTTTTTTCGCTGATTTTCAAATCTTTTTTTTTTTAATTCAAAGCTGTTGTTTTTTACCTGTTAAAACCCCTTGTGGACCACCCTGAATGATTACATCATTAAATATTAAGTCATAATACAGTAAGAGACTTATCCAAAAGCTGAAACAAACAGAGAAACAATTGTATGGTTATCATGAAAGTGGGGTAGTTGTATGTTGTCTAATATTGACGTGATTCTGTTGCTTATTTCAGCCATATGATCATCCTGTACGAACCAATCAGATCCCAAGACAAGTCCCTGAACAAGTCTGGTATATGAATCCATTCCTCAGGTAAGTAACCCTAGAACACTCCAAGACAAGAAAGAATGAACTATACTGTAGAATTGTATGTGTATGGTTACACATACATGTCTATCATAACTTGTGCTTTATCTTTTCAGATTAGTGGATTATTACGAACGAGAACGATAAACTGTTGTGTGCTTGCAAGAAAGGGTAAACACAGATTGGGGTCAGATTTCCAATTATTTATTTAATAAAGAAAGGGTAAAGATAGAGAAGTTTTAATCCATCACTGTAAACTATTTAGAAAATGCTACTATGTCCACATTTCACAATGTACATATACCAAGGCACCTGGATAGGGAATTTGAATTATAAGCAGCATTGATGCTAATTAAGTTACAGTACAAATTATCAGATACACCCCTGTACATGTATGTCCAATACTAACGGGTTGAAAGTCCAGACTTTTTTTTACTTTTGGACCTGTGTTTCATCGCTACTCATTATGTAAGAGGTCCCAGGTGAGGAATGACTTTAAAAAATATGATTCTTGACATATTTGTTTAGTTTGGCCACATATCATTTTGGTCATTTGTGATATTAAGTATTTACTTACCAACATTATCATTTGACAGTACACTGATGGCTGGAATCCTCCCTTTTGGAGCTGTGTTCATTGAACTCTTCTTTATTCTGACTGTAAGTTGATAATCTTAGGGATCATTCAGAAATTATTTCAATCTCTAAATTGTTGTTACTGTAATTTAGAAATGTGAAGTGATAAAGATCCAATCAAAGGAATTATATTGTACTAAGATATTGGATCGTTTTACACTTTACAAGGCAAGTTCTTTTGTGGGTCAATTTTGCCAATTATTCTAGCGTAGTTACCACTGCAACTTGTTGACACAGCCCTACATATGGGTGGTTTTGTGATATGATACTGAAATATTATTTTGTCAACCATTAGAAATTCTACTACATGTACTAATATGTGATGTTTACTTGTGCTTATTATAAATCATGTCATTATGTCATGTTTGTGTGGGTTTTTTTATATTCAGGCAATCTGGGAGAATCAGTTCTACTACTTGTTTGGGTTCCTCTTCTTGGTATTTCTCATCCTCATTGTATCCTGTGGACAGATTGCAATCGTCATGGTGTACTTCCAGTTA
The DNA here is from genome assembly GCA_025618425.1 of Heliocidaris tuberculata. Taxonomy (NCBI): domain Eukaryota; kingdom Metazoa; phylum Echinodermata; class Echinoidea; order Camarodonta; family Echinometridae; genus Heliocidaris; species Heliocidaris tuberculata. Next base: position 7,877,115 of record CM046841.1, read on the forward strand.
TGTGGAGAAGTTAGTATCAATAAAATAAGCAGTAAAAATATTAAAAGTCAAGTTGAATTTTGGTTATAAAAAATGTGAAACGAAAGTAGATAAATGCATTCTTATAGTGTTTTGTTGTGTTATATTTTGATCACAACAATGCACAAACCATTTTTACGTCCTGTCTAGTTTTTCTATAGATTTTGAACTAATGAAGGCTCGTTCACATATGAAGCAATTAACCGCCTCGAAAACCACCACGTTTTTTATTAATAAGAAAAAGATGTGTGAAGTACAGTATGCTTTAAAACCCGTGTGTTTTTTTTTAGGAGGTTTAGCACTTCATATTTGACCGAGCTGTAAGTGTAATTTTTTTAATCTGGTATACAGTTATCTTGGCATAAATCGAATCTGTTCGGACCACCAAAAAAATTTGACTCTGAATATGCAAAATTCGACTTAGGAAATGTAAACAGCACATTTTCACATGTTTTGCATAGTTTGATCTAAAAGTATTGAGAGGTAAAGTTTGACTTATGCGACTTTTGCAAGTTATGCAAGGTTAACTGTAGTTGTTGTATTTCATAGTGTTCACTTAGCCATGTTGAAATCAAAAGAAAGCAATGTACAACCAGAAACTTGCATAGCATGACACTTTCTTGAATTCAAAGTTTTATGACATAGAATGATCAAATTACTACAATGAATTGTCAAAAGTAGCAAAAGTTTCTGGATTACAGTATAGCTGTAAGCCTAGTTCCTTTCCAATAATGTCCAAGGTCTTTATGAAATATAGAATCTTTGAAAACACTATCTGAATTTATGTAGAATCAAAAAACAAATTTGATCTAAGACAAAGCATTGTGTTATTTTTTGCAGTTTACTTCTAGCTTTTTGAAGCTCACTATATCTTAATTTGAATATCAAATCACATCCCTTAATAACAATATATATATATATATATATATATATATATATATATATATATCTTTCATGGGATGTTTCTATTTTCACTCCATTTCACCCGTTAGGTTTTCCCCCCACCTTTTTTTTGTTTCTTTCTCTGATTAGCTGAACCTTTTAATTTTTATTTACTTCCCCCTCCCCCTCTCTCTCTCTCTCTCTCTCTTTCTATTTCTTTTTGTAGGTATTACAGTTTCTTAAGTATTGTATATCTGAGGTTATAACATTTGAAGAATATTTCATTTGCAAGATAAAGTGATAAAGATGTCACTGAGCTCTTCATATTTACCTGGGATAAATTTCATAGAAATTTTTAAACAACAGAGCCTTGAAATTAGTTTACATCATCATAGCATTTATGTAATACTTCGTTAATTTCAATGCTTTGTTATATTTAACTTCTCAGTGGCTCCTTTCAGATAACTCCAAATGGCATTTTTACCTTTGAACATTTTTACCTCTGGCATTTTTACCTCGCAACATTTTTCCCTCGCAACATTTTTACCTTGGAACATTTTTACCTCTGAAAAATTTACCCAGCATCGTTTTGTGCTGTGGCAAGGAAATAATGATTTGATTTTTATTTTCTAACAGGATTACCACTGGTGGTGGAGATCATTCATTGTTTCTGGTGGCTCAGCTTTTTATGTCTTTATATATTCCGTTTTCTACTTCATTACCAAGGTATGTATTTCCTATGGCTTGACAAGATTTAATGATCAATATATATATTTATCATTACCGGTATTCATTTTTATGAACTTAGAAACAATGTGGTTCATGAAATGAGACAATGGTTTGTTCAGTCACATTAAATGATAAATGGGAAATTTCCAAATGAAAATCACAGAACAGAAGGACTTCATTTAGATTTGATTTTATGTATTGGTTCCTATATCATCTTTTTGAACATCATTGTTATGAACATGTAAATTTATATAATTGTTTCAAATGCGTATTTATATAAACCATAATAAACATTAGTATCTAGAGAAACAGTGCTACACAGGTGATTAAATGAGGGAAGATTAGAGAGTAAACAAAAATATAAATAAGTTTAGAATACAGTAGAGGTGTAAGGTTTGCTTTCTTGTGAGTTATTGGCCCATATACTGACTTACCTCTGAATTAATATAATAATTGATCATTTATACAAGGTCCATAAATCATGGAAACTGGCTCATTTGCTTTCCATCAACATAACAGTTCAATGTACATGCATACCTGCCAACTGTCCCTATTTAATAGGGACAACCCCGATTTTTGGTAAAAGAAGGACCACTTCTACCACTGTGTCCCTATTTTTGCAAAAATCTGTCTGTAGTAATGTATAGGAAACTCAGAAATGTCCCCATTTTCAGCCTCTGCCTTGTCATTTGCCCCTATTTCTTGGGTTTCAGGGTTGGCAGGTCTGTACATGTAATAATATTTAATATCTTATTACTACATGTACATAATACGGTTCTTACTGGTAGACAGCTTCTCTCTAAATACATTTAAATTTTGAGGTCATGTTACTTGTGATGATTTCTTATTTCAGCTTGAAATCACCCAGTTTGTCCCTGGTTTGCTGTACTTTGGTTACACCTTCATGATGGTCCTAACATTCTGGATTTTGACTGGTACGATAGGATTCTACGCAGCCTATTGGTTTGTTTCTAAGATATACAGTGCTGTTAAGATAGACTGATGACCAACCATGTTAGTTAAAGACTTGTGGCTGTACATAGATCAGAGCTGTTATCATGTTATCACAACTAGTGCAACATTGACGTTAGCTCAACAAACCTATTCTTACACTAAACATAGTTGTATCTGAATCAACCACAATTTGATTTTTTTTAAGATTCTGGCAGCTGTCAATATATTTATCTTAGCTTTGTCTGCCCATCTAACAATTGATTTCTTCCTGTGTCATGTCAATGTACATGTATTGTGTGTGTGGCAGAAGGGTACCAATGGATGCACAACCAGTGAATGTACATTACTAGGTTTACACATTTAAGACTTGGAAATATCTTTGATGATGTCTACACAGCAAATTTCAGTTCATACTTCACCTAAATATTTAACAATAATAGGCTGTAATGTCTCTAAATTATTTCTTTGCCTTTTCATAAAAGACTTTAAAAATGAAAAATTTGACGGCAATCTGTGTTTGTGCCCTTCTGCCGGGGACACAATGAATGCTGCATTTCTCAGTCAGCATTTAGATAGTAAAATGATTCACACTATGGCATATATTTTCAGTTTTATTTATGTAGGTGAAGTTTGTAGCTAAGCCTTGGTTGGATACTATATTTTTATTATTTGATTTGATGGTAGTTTGTAGCAACACCACTCAATTTTTTTGAGGCAAAATATTATTATTGGAAAATATGACCAAACAATGCTGTATGTTAAAGTTTTATACTGCAGAATCGATACATGTACATGTATGTGTCATATGAATATTGAAATAGTACCATGGATGTAGAATATTTGCAAAGTCTGAAAAGGGCATAAAATCAATTGGTGATCAATGTACATTACCCTTTAAAAGGCATAAAATCAGTATAGCTGAATCTTTGTAAAAAAAAACAAATTCAAGGAGCTTTGTGCTTTGCATACAGCCCTATTGAATCTAGTGAAATCAATTTAACAACCTTGAAGTATAGTGTAAATATCCTTCATCATGAGTAGCATGATGTAGAGAGTAGACATTATTATTTGTGCTTTTAATGGAAGATTGTTTGATTGATTACTGTATTCATATACCACTCCTAACACACATTAAACATGAAAATTACATTTCATTGAGCTGAAAATTGAATTCTTCTGTTTGCTTCTTGTTTTTGTTTTTTAGTATACCCATCTGTAATGTAGATATTTTGGTTTGTAAATTTGGTTTCTTAGGATCTTTATCAAAAGACACAAATAAACACAATTTATCTATACTGAGTTTTTATAAGTTTGTTATTTTCTTATTAGGGATAGTTTGTGTATGTTCATGTTAGAAATATTTCAGGCATCATAATTTACATGTATATCTCAGTAAATGAGAATTTAATTCATTCATCTACATTTATTGTGAAAACAATGAGGACATTTGTCAAAATGTAGAAGGGTACTTAATTGAACTGATGTTGCTTGACCAGTTGTATTATAAAGTGTATGAGTCATGGTCTGGACTATTATATATGATCCAGAAATGAAAGATAATTGGAGATTTCATGATTCATATACAGGTTAATCAATGAAAGTGATCTTATTGTCTTGTAATGATAGGTATGATATTGGATTTTAAATGATTCATAAGAGATTTTTTCCTGTAATTGAGATCATTAATAAAGATTATTTTATGAAGATCATCAACAAAGATTGTTTATCAAAGATTGTTATTAGAGGTGTTGTGGTCTAGTGGATAAATCGCTGGACTGTGGATCACAAGGTCCAGGATTCAAGTCTGTGCTACTGTACCAGTGTCCTTCAGCAAGACATTAATCTACATTTGCCATACTTAACCGAGATGTATTAATTTCCCTACCTGTTAGAATTATTCCTTGAAATGTACTGTACGCTCAACGACTATTGCGGCCAGAGCTAAAGCTGTGCTAATAGCTATTTTGGAATGCTACATTATAGTGTGACATGTGCTGTTCAAGAATGGAATATTATCATTAGTGTTATTCAATGAAGCCTTCATGTTACTTGTATTTTTTTTATGTGAACATATCTGAACTTTTGCTTGTTTACATCATTTACTTATCAGACGGATATTGTATGGACACACTTTGCATTTTAAGTACACAGTGGATGTTTTTTATGCCTCCGCCCACTGAAGGTGGGTGCCAGAGGCATGTTTTCGGGCTGTCCGTCCGTTCATCCCGTTTTCGTTCTCATGATAACTTAAGAACCATTTGGTAGATCAACTTCAAACTTGACTCATGTATGCATATGGGAGGGACAATGCTCTGATTAGATTTTGGGGTCACAAGGTCAAAGGTCAAAGGACACAGAGGTCATTGTATGTATGAAAATGGCTTGTTCTCACGATAACTTAACCATTTGGTGTATCAACTTCAGACTTTGCTCATGTATGCATATGGGAGAGATGATTATCTGATTAGATTTTAGGGTCACAAGGTCAAAGGTCAGAGGTCATTGTATATATGAAAATAGATTGTTCATGTTATAACTTAACCATTTGGCGAATCAATTTCAAACTTGGCTCATGTATGCATATGGGAGTGATGATCTGATTGATTTTGGGGTCACAAGGTCAAAGATGAAAGGTCACAGTGGTCATTATATACCTGGAAATAGATGGTTCCCACAATAACTCAAGAACAATTTAATGGATCAACTTCAAACTTGGCAGGCAATGGTGTCTGCAGTCATTTCAGATATTCATTGCAGTAACACTAGTATTTTAGCTAATTTCTTTAGAGTGATAATATAGTTTATTAAATTTTTTATTCAAAATTTAAAACGAATCATCATGAACGTGCGATATATTTCTGATCTGGCAAGGGCGGAGGTATAAATTTCAACTGCGCGCAGTCGAGAATTCATCTAGTTTTTTCACAAGGCAAATCTTGTTTTGAGTGTCAATATCTGAGAGGGAATGCTAATATATTGTCTAGGCCTTTAATTCCCAAATATATTTTCAAAATATCTTCTTTCCATAAATATATTTTCATATATTGCCATCTCAGACATGAATATTGCAATGATGCCAGCAGTATTAATGACAGTTCTCATTTGTTTGTACTGTGTCATGAATTGTAAATATCCATGATCTATTTACATGTACATCAATGATATGATGCTCTACTTTGACAAAATGAAAAAAAAAGTGAAAATAGAGAGGACAATTTTTTAAAGACAATAATGGGATACACTGTGTACACTAAAGTTACTCAGGAAAGCAATGATTACTTGTAACGTTGTAAGAATGCATTATTTGTTTGGAAATGCTTCTGTGTCTTTTTAACCCTTTCATGACAGGAATTATTTAAGGGCTAAATTGATTACACTTTGTTCTTGAAATTGGCAACAATAATATTTTTCTTATAATGCTGCATGGTTCTAATAAAATGTAATATCTTTGAAAACAATATACATGGTTAGGAATTTGATGAAAAGTTGAAAAAATTGCCAATTTTGATTAAAAACAGTGATTTTAAACCTCTCAATATGTTGCAAATTTAAGGATTTTAAAGCTTATGCTCCTTTTTAAATTCCTTGCATCAATGCAATATGGTCATGCCACAAAAATGGACACAGTGTGTGCAGAAATTTTTGCTCTTTCTACTAATGCATCTAGTATATTTTTTTAGAGCTCTGAATCAAAAGTTATTGATCCAAACCACAAAATGTGGTCAATCGTCTTGAAAGGGTTAACAATAGGGGAAGTTATCGCTCATTTCATTTTGTCAAATTAGGGCATTACAGACAATGAATATACCATGCACTCTGATTATAGCAATCACCTATTGGACAAGAATTAATGATCCAAGTAGTACAAGCTTTAAAATAAGTGTTCTGACTCCCACGCATATTTGTTGGTAAGGATTGCATGTGTTCCAGAAATAGATTGAATTCTCTCCAAGAGGACTTTGTTGAACCTTGTGGAAGGGAGTTGATATTATGGATAGTGAACATGACATGTATATATGTATTGGGTTGTTCCATTTGTAGTACATGTATACAGAAACATTTAAGCCTCATACCTACTTTTATCTCAGTTTGTAATTTATCTCTCTCACTCTCTTCCTCTCTCTCCCTTTATTGTCCCCGCCGAACGAAGTTCGCGAGGGGACTATGAAACGGGCTCCGTTCGTATGCGTGTGCGTGTGTGTGTGCGTGTGTGTGTGTTGTGTGTGTTGTGTGTGTCCGTCCGTCCGTCCGTCCGTCCGTCTGTCCGTGTGTGCTCAAATGTTAGAAAATGCTACTTCTCCGTCATTTCTTGGCCGATTTTGATTCTGATTGTTTTATCTGATAGGGCTGGGTGGGGGCTTCCAAACTTCTACACAGAATTTTGAAATTCATTAATTATGCAAATTTATGCAAATTTATTCAAAATTGACGAAAAATGCTACTTCTCCTCTATTTCACATCGGATTTTGATTCCGATTGTTTTATCTGATAGGGCTGGTTGGGGGCTATCAAACTTCTACACAGAATTTTGAAATTCATTAATTATGCAAATTTATGCAAATTTATTCAAAATTGACGAAAAATGCTACTTCTCCTCTATTTCACATCGGATTCTGATTCCGATTGTTTTATCTGATAGGGCTGGGTGGGGGCTTCCAAACTTCTACACAGAATTTTGAAATTCATTAATTATGCAAATTTATGCAAATTTATTCAAAATTGACGAAAAATGCTACTTCTCCTCTATTTCACATCGGATTCTGATTCCGATTGTTTTATCTGATAGGGCTGGGTTGGGGCTTCCAAACTTCTACACAGAATTTTGAAATTCATTAATTATGCAAATTTATGCAAATTTATTCAAAATTGACGAAAAATGCTACTTCTCTATTTCACATCGGATTTGGATTCCGATTGTTTTATCTGATAGGGCTGGGTGGGGGCTTCCAAACTTCTACACAGAATTTTGAAATTCATTATTCATGCAAATTTATGCAAATTTATTCAAAATGGCTGAAGGTTCATAATGTTTTCATGTTTTATATTTCAGTTGTATACATGCATTGTTGGTATTCTCTTCTTTTGCATGCAGTAACATTATTTTATTCAGTAAAGTTTTTCACTGAAGTTTTAAGGTTCAGGCTAGTTAATTTCCACAGATCTGCACTTCCGGCGGGGACATTTATTACGCATTGCGTAATTTACTCATTCACTTGTTGCTCATGCAAACATTTTTTTTTTCTTTTACGTTATTTACCTTCATTCTTCAAAATGATTAGTCATGAGGTCTCTTCCTCTTATTCCTTTTCTTGTTTTTATTCCTCCCCTGTTCCCCTGTGGTCTCTTGTACATGTACTTTAGGTAGCTTAGCAAAACGTAGTGGCACGAAAAAAATTATTTATGTCAAATATCAACTTTTAATTCAACAATTTCGCTGTTTGCGTTCCGGATGCGTCTCTTCATGCCACTCTAATCCACATGTACCTTTAGTAAAATCTTTCTTAAACCCCCTAAAGAGAAAAATATTGAAAAGCAGATCAAATATTTGACAGCATTTTTCATTGTCATCAGGCAAACTTTGTCCACCTTGAGAGTTCTTCATAAAGTTAGCCCTCCATGAAAGTCCTTGACAACTGTTTGCTTGGGAAATACAGCAAATATACTGAAACAAATACACCTCACTCAATGAAGACCAACAGAGCATTGGCAGATGATGCATCAAAGCAAGATAGTAATATAACATTGGTATCACTTTGACTGGGACATCAGTTAAAGGGGAAGTCCATCAAAATAAATTACTTGGTTTTAATTGAAGCAGAAAAATCAGACCTGCTGAAAATTGAGGAAAATCGGACATCTACCGTAATAGGAAAGTTATGTACTTGTTAGTGGCATGAAAATCTAGGAAAACAATGATTATCACTAGAAAAATTTGCAACTCACTCATGAGTTTGTGATGTCATTGGCTCGCAAATCACAAATTATTTTGTTTACACTCATAATACATGTACAAATTCTCAAAAATTGTCCAAGAATAATGATTTTCACATAACGTGAACCAAGTTACATTATAGTGATATGTTTCACAAAAATGTTTCATGAACCCCAAAATATAGAGATTGTTTTCAAAATATTACATTTTCATAATCACACATTTTATATATATATTATATTTTTTTAAATCATATTTTCATGATTTATACAGAGAATTATTTACTCAGTATTAAGTGTATATATGCAAAAACATTTTACTGTAAATATAAGTTGGTTCAAGTCATGAGGAAATGATATTCTTTGATATTCTATTATGAATATAAGCAAAATAATTGGCGAGTTGTATGCCAATGACGTCACAAACTCATGACTGAGTTGCCAATTTTTCTAGTGATTTCATTGTTTCCCTAGTTTTTCATGCCACTAAAAAGTTGATAACTTTCTTATTATTTGCTCGATTTTCCTCAGACTTTTTTGATCTGTATGTCTGAATAGCAAGTAATTTCTGGACTAGACTTGCTCTTTAATGATATGTCTTGATGCCCTTTGTATGTTAACCATCCATGTTGATAGACCCACCTATAGGTATATCTGTGGACCCGCCTAATAACTTTTCTGACAATTCTGACAACACATAATGCATTACATAATGCATTACTATTGATATGATTCTTTTCTCCATTGATTACATTTACACAAAAATAAAAATTAAAATGATGAAGAATCTTCTGATTTATGCAATTTTATTTTTTTAACCTCAACATGTCATTTTCTATTTTCCATTTCTTATACTGCTCATAAAATAAATAGGGTATGTTTGTTTTTGCAACTTCAAAATGACACAGCCCTATTTGTAGTGAAAATTACATTCTTAATTTTTATTCATTGTGAAGTCAGTTATTTCGGGTCACAGACACAGGGCTCCCAATTATGCATGTATGCATTCTCTTCTATACATTTATATGTTTAATATTTGTTTCTTTTCTTTTCTAATTTACTTAATTCTCCCTTGTACTATCCTTTATACCTTGTTGGTTAGTCATGCTGAGACTCTGATATTTGCTAAGTCAGACAATCAAGGTTTACCTCAAAATTAAACATCTAAGATCAAGGTTTACCTCAAACTAAACTCTAAGATCAAGGATAGCTCTATCATTGCTAAGGAACATGAGTGTTATACATGCACATTTCATAATACTGTAGTTTATGTTGTATATTAGTCTTGCTTCAAGTCTAAAGTTGCTTTCATTTCATCAGTCAGGAATAATAGTTGGATGTAACAAAATTGCTAACCACTTTGTCTTTCTCTCTCCCTCCCTCCCTCATTCCCTCTCGCTTTTGTATTTTAAAGGCAGTCTCTATGAATAAAGTTTTTTCTGATGACTTTGTAGGAAGGTCGCTTGGTGAAGAGGTACAAAATTAATTTAGCATTTACTGCAAGTTGCTGAAGTATGTTAATTTTCAATAATTACACCTACAGGTATCTTGTTTCACTCATGTACATGTAGATTAGTAAATATTTTGGAAAGTTTTTTAAACATAACACTTGGCATGGATCAGCATAATCCCATAGAAATAATGTGTATGAAATCCTAGTCTAGTTTCCATGGTATTTTTATGAAAAATGGAAAATAATTGACGCCGGTTATAGGGTGCAGAGTGTAACACTTATGATTCTATTTAGAAATGAGTAATTATGCTATAAAATCAATCTAACTGATTGCTTTAGTGGATGATATCAGTCACTAGACCAAGTCTGAGGATAAAATAAATTGGTAAGATTGATTTCATCACAGAATCATTCATTTTGTTACAGATCACAGGTGTTACATTAAAAGACCCCATTGCCAAATAATATTTGGTCATCCGCATGAAATTCATTCTTCTCCCAAAAGTCAGTTTCCAGTTTTTGTATTTGGAGGGAGTTCTTAAACAGTATTTTCTTCTAAATACCAATTTATTCAAACAATTATGTTGGGCTTGCAAAAGTGAAGCAAATTATTTATGATATATACTAGACGTACAGGACAGTCTTAGTTGGGTTTCCTTAGTTTGAATCGTTGAAACTTGAAAGAATTTATTCTGAAGGATTATTGCTATAATACAAGTCTGCTCTGTCATTATTTGATACATGACCAACTTACAATAAGTTTTGTGATTAAGATTCAAGTTTTGTTTAATTATAATTTCTTTCATTTCTGTGCTTTTCTGCATGATTCTTCTGAAAAATGTATAAAGCATTTTTAAAAGTCTCTGTCACTAACAATGATAATGTATCTCTTAAACACGATAAAAACTATTTTCGAAAAATCAACTCAAGGCAATTTCAATAGCCCTGTCTATCACCTTTAGAAATGTGCGAACATTACAATGGCGTATTACGTACTCCGAACCTGATTTCTATGGGCTGTACAATAGGCCTTTGAAATTGCCCTTGAGTTTATTTTTCGAAAGTAGTTTTTATCGTGTTGTTACAATTTAGTCATTTTGACATAAATTAATTTGTATACACAGTTTTCAAATGACCGCTTGAAACATGAGTGTATGAAAATTTACTGATTCAGAAATATATTAAAGTGTATCTTCTTTTTTGTTCTAGTTGTAAAAAACACTGCTAATATTTACAAAACATACATATATACCACTTACGCTAGTATATCTTCATGTAAGATGAATTTACAACTGGTTTTATTCAAGTCTTTTGGGGTTAAGAGATGTCCTTGTCATGCTGTGTCATTTTTTCCCCCTTTGTTGTGAATTAAATTGACAAGATGTACATATTTCTACACAAAATATCGCAAAGCAAGTGTTTCATAATGAGTTTGTGATTTTTTGTAGATAGTTACATGTATATGTGTGTTAGTTTGTAAGGCATGTGTGGCTTAGTATTGTTTTTACTGAACACCATCTTTAAGTAATTACAAAGAAATTATATAAATCATACTTCATGATATTGAGATATAACAAAATAATAGATCACATTTCAAAATTATAAATACAGGTAGGTCAAGAAGAGATGACATTGAACACACATAATTTAAAGATTTAACATTTATATCTGTTTTTGTTTTGCTTTTGCCATCTGTTGGTTTGGTGTTGTTTTTTGCTCTCTCTCTTTCTCTCTTGCTCCTTTCCATTTCCCTTTGTCTCTCCTTCTCCTTTCATATTTTGTCTGTTTTTCACCTTGTCACTGTCTTCAATTTTATCCACACTCTAAATTTTATCTCTCTTCTCATACTCTCTTTCTGATTAAGCAAAAGAAAAAAATAATGCAATGATGCATTTTGAATGTATATTTTCCATAATGAAATTAGTGTTTGTAGGTGGCTCAGAAATTAATACCTATATACCTTATCCCATTTACACATTTCCCCTTTTCCCTCTCAATAAAGTCTCATTCTACATTGTCTTTCTTTCTCTTCCTCTTTCTGTCTCTTTCTTAACCCCTATCTACATCACTCTCTTTATTTTTCTCTTTCTCCCTTTCTTCCCTTTTCTCTCCATTCCTCTCCTTACCTTTCTTCATCTCTCTCTCTCTCTCTCAACCCCTTTCTGTATATTATTCTTCACCTATGTTTCCCCTTATCTTTCTCTCTCCATCTCTCTTTCTATTTCTTGGACACTCCTATCTCTGTCCTCTCACCCTCAATTCCCCTATATATATATATTTTTTTTAATTTCTCTTTCTCTCTCCCCCCCCCCTCCAACCGCGTAGCCAGGATTTAATTTTAGGGGGCAGTTGTAAGCACGCGAAACGTGCGAAATTGCTAATGAGCACGCAAAGTGTGCTCCCGGGGGGGGGGGGGGGGGGTGGGTGGTGCAGGGAGGGGGAGTTTTGGGGGGAGTCCCCCCCCCCCCCCCGCGCGAAGGGCGAAAGCTTTGACGTTTGGGTAAATTTGAGAGAAAGATAAAGGCTCGTAGCATCTTTTTTCAGGCGAAAAGTTAGTTCGATGCCCTGACTGCTTTTCAATTATTTGGAGCAATATTGCACTGTATGTAACAGGGGTGGGCGCAGGGAGGGGGGGGGGGTCTCCCCCTTTCCACGCGAAGCGCGAAAGCTTTGCCGTTTTAGCAAATTTCGAGAAAGATAACGGCTTGTAGCAACTTTTTAGTTTGTTTTTTCTCTCACTTCCCCCTGCTTTTTTTTTTTTTTTTTTTAATTGGCGTTTTGGGGGGCGACCGACCCCGCCGCCCCCCTGGCTACGCGCCTGCCCCTCTGTCTCTCTTTCCATAATTATGTTTCCGTCTCTTTTCAGATTTCTCCTTTCTCTCTCTATTCTGTATATTACTCCCTCTTTCACATTTTACTTTTAACTTGTTACAAGATTTCAGGCCAAAATCCCAATATATTAATTGCTTTTATTCAAGTCATCACCTTTCCAGTAAGAACAGACCACTGCTAAAACCTCGTTCACATGATAATGTAGCAGGAAATAAACGTAATACGCAGGCATCTGCCAACGATTTTTTCACTTCGGGGTACTGAGGGGTGCATTGTCACTGTACAATTGTCTGACGGTAAAAACAAGTCCTCACTTGTCTCTCCTTTCGTTCAAAATTCGCTGACAGCCTCTCCTGGGCCAGTTTTCACGGACAAACACGACCAAAAAAATTTCGTGAGTACCTAATTTACACTTCAAAACGCGCAGACAGCACCCCAGCACTCGCCACATTCCCTGTAGTGCTGATAGCAGGGTGCACATGGGTTAGGGTAAAAAAATCGATTGTCGTGACACTGCGGACAAAAGCACCATTTTTGGTGTGAAGCTTACTTAGAGTATATAAAATGATTTTAGCCGAGGAGCCCTCGCGAAATATGTCCGTAACCATGGTAACGGGCAAATATCTAAGATGACTAATATTTATGCTGCTCTATTTCATGACTCTTTACAGATTTACTTTCACCTTTTACTCAAATCATGGATGTCCATATTTTTATTGTTTAAAGCAAAGAAAAATCCCCCCCCCCCGAAAAAAATGATAATAATAATAAAAAATGAAAAATACAGAGCTGCCATGGCAATAAACATTTTCATTTTCCCTGTCTTGTTTTCGGCATAGCATAGCAGTGCTGGTCTTCGGCCAAATGTACAAACTCAGCGGTCCTATCCAGCGTCCCATGCCAGAGCTCCTCACGCAATCGAAAACCAACGCAGCGATATCAAACACTGACATCACAATAATATGCGTCATGTGTCTATACCTTTTGGGTTTTTTGTGTTTTTTTGTTGTTGTTGTTGTTGTTGTTTTTTAACCATGTCGCCTTACGGACAACCTTATTTGAGTAATCAATGCAGTTTTAGGAGAAACGGAATGTTTCAAAGAATTATTTAGATATAAGGAATGATGTTATGGGCCAAGCACAACCCTGAAATATAAAAAAAATCCAGTAAAGAATCCAAAATATCCGCCGTTTAAGCTGAAATTGTGAATTGCCATGGAATTTAACGCTTAGTCAGGGGCGGCGCCAGGGTATTTAAATAGGGGGGGGGGCGCAAAATGACGCGTATAGCAACGTCGCACGTCGAGGGTCTTGAAATAACAAATAGGACTATAACAGTTATGTCATAATTGCATGGCCTAGCCTTCTCTTCTCCATTTCCCCTTCTCTTTCTCTTCCCCCCCCCCCCTTCTTCCTCTTTTTTTTTTTTTTTTTTTTTTTTTTGCTCGCTTGAAAAATGATAGGGGGCGGCCCCTCCCCCTGCCGCCCCCCCCCCCCTGTAGCGCCGCCCCTGCGCTTAGTCATGTTAGTAGGATCAGTGTACGAATGTAATACTGACACAATTAAAAAATATATATCTTTATGGTAAGATAAAATCCAGCATATGGACTACGGGAAGGCGGGGCTAGACAAAACACAGGGCAGTCCTAGGACTGAATTGACATGGATTACAATAAGAAATATTAATATACAAATTTACAAAAAATACCCCCAAAAATACGATGTGATAGCAATGATGGAAATAACAAAAAGCGAAAGCAAAATCTTTGGAAAACAAAAATCTGCATTATACTTCAAGTTCATCATGACTCCTAATGAAAACTGTAATCACGGACTTGTACTTATAGGCCTACTATATTTGCAGATGATGAGATGTTATGTTCATGCACAAACTAAAATGTCTTTTTTTTTTAAATTCATGATAATTATTTGGTAATTAATTGAACAGGCAAAGCCTACTAAGAATTGGTGATAAATTTTCTCTCGATACGTTTCCTCCAATATACTCTTGAGCTTATCACACCGGAAACAGAGTTAGTTGTTGTTGATCCAGGCAATACCCATATTATAAAAATTCACAAGATCATTATTGTTATCAATATCGTTTATATCACGAGTCCCGGATGCAATCGTTTATGGTGGGTTCCCACTGCCGATCAAACCAACCCGACCAAGCCCTATTAAGCCCAATCACCCATTTCCCCCCGACCAATCCCGACCACATGCCTAAACACGAGCTTTTCCCGACCGCTATTCGACCATTGACGACCCACATTCGACCATTCACGACTCCTACACGACGTATAGTCGACCACAACTTCGATCTCTTCTCGATCATTCCGATCTAAATACGATCCCAACGCGATCCCTACTAGACCAGCTGGACGTCCACACGATCTCTACACAATCGAGCAGATCAAAATGGTTTAAAAATTTCCTGAGAGTGGACGCCGACATGTTTGGGGAACTTCTTGACCGCATATCGCCTCGAATAAAGAAGCAGGACACTAACTTCAGGTAATTACACCTTTTTAAAACCATGATGAAATAGTCGTAATATATCAAATCACTTTCTTACAATATAAATCTTGTAATACTCATTTTGTAATTCTCTGGTAATTACCACAGGAAAGTACCACGGGATATTTCCTGTAATATTTTGGGACGTTACCACAGACTCGCTATGTCGAAAGGATAGTATAGTATCACACACTGGTAATCACAGGACAGTGCCACAGACCCATGGAATAGTTACCACCAGAAGGTATCTCATACTTGCTACCACAGGACTACATGCTCTTTCCAAGTCATTGCACTAAGTCTTACTATCACGTAGTAATTACAAACGAGTCTGTACTAGTGTTCTGTACAGTAGTTGTCTTGATATTGCCCGTTCTCTGGCATTTATCATCCATTTTTATGCATAAGGTGTCATAATTATGAAAGGGAACATACTGAAATTTTATGTGATGCAATTCTTGTTTTAAACTGATCACGCTTATATCTCTGAAAACTAAAAAGTCAAAGTTGAAATTCGCGCTTGCAAATTAAATTTTGTAAACACATCTTTCCTTTGTTTTGATTCATTCATGCGGGATTAATGAATAATAAGTTGTACATCATGAAAGCGAGAAGAATACATTTTCATCCAGGTATATCTTATCAAGGAATTTGTTCATAATATGCACTGCATAGTATGTTCTAACTGTTCTAACAGTACAAAATGATGGAGCAATTATGGTAGAAAGTGTATGGTTTTATGTTTTATTGATGCGGTATTGCAATACACCACTGGAGAACCACAGAGGCAAATTAAAAGAGGCAATTTCTATGCCTACATGTACCATGAAAGATGTACATGTATTATACAATTATTAATCTTATTATGTTATTGCGTAATCTTCATTAAGTGCAAGTATATATGTTATACTGTTGAAAATCATTTGTAATATTTTATTTCATTATGTAATGTTTTATGATACATGTACGATTTGTTTGTGAATATATCAAAATAAAAAAGTTGTTTCAAAACAAAAAAAAACATCATGACGGTTTTGTAAGGGCTATTGATATTCAAATACTTTCCAATTAATTTTAATTAATTTTAGGGAAGCCCTGCAACCTGGATTAAAGTTGGCCGTCACCCTTCGTCTTCTTGCAACTGGTGCCTCATATGCAGACCTGATGTACTCGTTCCGAGTGGGAAAAAATAATATCAGCAAGTTCGTCCCAGAAGTATTGGAAGCTTTGATACAGGAGTATTCTGAAGAGGTTCTGCCAGCCATCGTCACCCCTGAGCAGTGGCAGGAAATTGCCAGCGAAAGATCGATTGCGGTCGAAAAGTGTTCGGGATGTGATCGAGAAGCAGTCGAGAAGCAGTCGAGAAGTGAGCGAGTTTGGTCGAGTAACTGTTTAGGGCAGACATGTATCGATCGTGAAGCGGTTGAGTTGTTGATCGAGTTGATCGGGAACCAATCGTGTAGCAGTTGTGTATAAATCGAGATGATCGGGTAGTGATCGGCGGAAAAAATCCATCCCGACCAAACTAGACCTCTATACGATGGATTCCCGATCAGCTCGACCTCTACTCGACCAATACACGATCGCTGTTCGATCGCTTGCCTTCTCGACCCCTACACGATATTTTTTGACATGCCAAAAATTGTCGTGTAGGAAGCCAGATCGATACCGATCAAGGTAGACCGACCCCGATCGCCCTTTCCGACCGAGCCTGACCAGGCCAAAATAGCTTGATAGGGCTTGGTCGGGTTGGTTTGATCGGCAGTGGGAACCCACCATTAATGAGATTGCCATCCTTTATTCCACGAAGCCAATGTATTTTTTTTTTTTTTTTGATTCACGAGTATCTTTAAAAATTCGCGAGGGATCCTCGACAAATATTGATTATGCCAAATTTGGTGCTTATGTCCGCTCTGTCACGAAAATTTCCCTAATCCACCCCCCTATGAGTGGAAGCACCCCCTGATAAAAAACAAACAAACAAAACAAAACAAAACAAAACAAAACAAAACAAACCATGCAGGACATCGGCGGTTCAGACGGCAGTTCATGGCGGTTCTCAAAGGCCGCCGTGAATGGCGGAAGGCCTTGAACGCGGTGTGAATACGCTCTCAATACGTTGTGAAGAAGGGGCCAACGCGGATTAACAAGGCAGTAACGCGGAGTTTGGAGGAAAGTCACGCAGCATACCCGGAAGGCGGCGGAGTCGATACGGAGACTCCGGCATTGATCAGGCGCAGTGTCAACACGGAGGTTGGCGTTCTTTACACCTTGAACGGCTTTGCGAATGCGAATCAACACGCACGGTCCATTTCAAACCGACAAGACCGCCACGAAAAATTAAACACGCTTAAGTTTTCTTGGAAAACACGCTTAAGTTTTTCCTCACGGATCATTGCGGATGAGTGTCAGACATGACAGATGACTAGGGATTGAATACGGTGTTAACACGTCCCTCGGCGGAGCATGGCGGATTGCCGAACCGCCATGAACCGCCAATGTGTGAAAGTACCCCTGACTCGAAATGGTAATGCGCTTTGTATTTGTGTGTCGAATATCACACTAATAAGTGTGCATACACATAGGACCTTTGCTGCTAATTTACTTCATCCTCATGTTTATAAAATAAAAATAAAACTACAACAAGAAAAACAACAATAATCGCCGTGATTTACCGCATTATATGTAAGTATGTATGTGCAGTTAATCTCCTTCTGAGCTCAACATATATAATGGGAAAATGTATTTTACACCACATATGTCGAGTTCAGGAGGAGACAAGGAGCACCCTGAGAGATAATGGGGAAAATCTGAAAATCTGTGTACAAAACAAATGGAGAGTTGTTCACAAAATCAGCCATTTTGAAGCAATTTTGCCAATTTGAGGATCCCCATAGAAAGTAAAACGAGACTTTTCAAACTTCCATAACTCTCTCATTTTTTAACCAATTTTAATGAAACTTTTTGTAAAGTGCTTCTCTGAATTCTCACTTTCCAATAACATTGATTCTCTCCTTGGGTTTTGGTTTCCTTTAAATACTGTCTTTATTTTCCTGTGTGCCGTCTAAAGTGGTAGCATTTTGTGCTCTGCAGCTGGTACCATTGAGGGAATAAGGTATAAATTTAGTTCCCAGTGATATCAAGGCTTGTACCCACCATACCAAGGATAGTATCAAAAATATGAAAATTGGCAGAGTAAAAGTCAATTTGGGATGTGTATGGTACTCAAAGGATACATACTGTATTCAATGGTGACCTGGCATCAGGGTCATGAAGTGACTTAAACATCACCAACATGGCCTTCCTGAGCACTCTCATTGAGAATGGAACCAAAGAATGAGGGCGAACCCCCTCTCAGACAGTGCAGCAGGGAAGGGCTCGAGGGAAGGGCTTTCCAGTAAGAGTGTTTTACTTCATCGTATACGCAAAATTTTCATTAAAGTAAATGAAAAACTGAATGAAAATATTAATATCATAGTCACGTAACCACTAAGTCAATAACTACACCCCTTGTATAAATTAAATGTCCTTTAAATCCAAGTAATGCCCTGAAGACCAGATGGAGGCATCTCTGGACTACATCCTCAATGAAATTAAGCCATTGGATACCAGGTATTGGCCTGCTATCTCAGTAGAGACCTCCAGAAGCATTGCGACAATGTACTGAAGGGTTACAAGCTTTAATCACGAAGGATTTTCTTCACGTTGATCAACAAAGACATTGAATCACCAAGGGTATGAATAATTTTGAACGTCACCAAATTTGGTAAGTAAATCCAGTTCCGTCCTCAAAATTATTCATACCCCTGGGAAAAATGGAGATGTTTGCATAATGCAAAAATCTCAATTTTTCCAAGGGGTATGAATAATTTTGAGGACAACCGTAGTTTCAAAGGTCGAAGTTTCAAGCCCCGGACACCGCACCAATATCTATTAGCAAAAGAACTTCATTTGCCACTCCTCATCTTTTATTCTTTTTTCTTTCATTTCTTTCTTCTATTTTTCTTGTCAGAGATTTTTCAAGACCCATGAAAAAATGTGAGAAACTATATAAGAACTGAACTTCACAGAATTCAGTAGAGACATGCAGAGCAGAGAGAGATCGTGTAAAGCTGCACCTTGGTTATTAGGCTAGGGAAAAAACAACCCATACAGTGCCATAGAAATCATGACATGATCATTATGAGAACTTTACACGTGATAGACCTAATATTCAGTAGAGACATTTCTTTGAAATAAACTGAAAGAGGTGATCGAACTTTTGTTGCCTCAACTCACAAAGTCATTGCCTCCCCGCCAGTAAGATGTAATACAAGAACAATAACAATTACACTATAAAAATAACTGTAAAACTACAGATTTTTTAGCCCTTGAAATTACAAGTTATTGCCGTTATTTTAATTTTACAATCTTTTCCTGTAAAACAACAGCAAGTTTGTTGGTTTACCGAAAATCAGCTTATTTTTACATAATTTTATTGTAAATATATGCTGATTTCCGGTAAAAAAAAAAAAAAAAAACCCAAAACACCAAAAAAAAAACTGTTGAAAAACGGGCATTCCCGGCATCCTGACTGTCAGGAAATTCCCGTGAAAAAACGGCATTTTTCTACAGTGTACACTTTTTCACTGACAAACAAGAACAAACAATTTTCGGGAGTGTCTAATTTACACTTCAAAACTCGCAGACAGCACCCAAGCACTTGCCACATTCCCTGTAGGGGTCAGGGGCCGCGGAGCGTTTTTTAAAGTCGGGGGGGGGGAGAGGAGCTGATTTAATTTCACTTGAATAATGACAATTTCGCACTTTTTGGGGGGGATTTTATGAAACATATCTACTCAAAAAAGTGGGGGCTGCATCCTCCAGCCACCCTCCCCCGGTTTCGCGGCGGCGCATGAGCATCCCTTCACAAATATACAGGTGATGCTTAGCACCCTAGTATCCTGACTCGATATCCCAGGGTTATGGTAATATGCTTTACATTTGTGTATCTACTATCACTCAAATAAGTGAGTATACACATAGGACCTTTGTTGCACACAGCTAATTTACTTCATCCTCACTTTTAGATAAAGAAAAAAAAACAGCAACAAAAACAAGAATATCAAACACCGCCGTGTTTTACCGCGTTATATAAGGAGCGGGGTTGTTTTTCTCGGCTCGTCGCTTTTCCCACGTTTCTGAAAATCATTTGAATGGCGTGTTGTTAGAATGATCGCCACATGTTCCGCCAAACTAAGCAAAGAAATACAAACATATCGTCAAGCTCATCAAATCAGTAGACCGACTGTCTATTTATTCAACTATTATCAAAATGATTCATTTACTGCAAAGTCATGACTTCAAACACGACCTTCAGAGTAGCAATAACATATCATTATTATTATTCATGCTCCTATCAGAATTAGTTTGAAATCACATGCCTAATCTGCAACAAATGAAATTTATTAAGCTAGATTTTTAAACACTTGTGTCGCGGTGGTCTGGTCGAGCGGTTTCAACACTTAGATAAAAAGGTCGAAGTCTCAAGTCCCGGGCACCGCATGCACCATAGTCTGTTAGAAGGTAACTTCATTTGCCACTCCACATCTTTTTATTCTTTTTTTTTATTATTATTATTTCTTTCTCCTTTTTTTTTTCTTGTCAGAGATTTTTCAAGAGCCATGAAAAAATGTGAGAAACTATATAAGAACTGGGGAGCGTTTCATCAAGCATTTTGTCAGCGATTTTTACCGACAACTGTTATAAACTACTGAAATCCTTGCATCTGATTGGCTGAGAGCAAATTTGTCGGTAAAAATCACTGACAAAACGCTTGATGAAACGCTCCCCTGAACTTCACAGAATTCATGAACCACCAGAGCAGAAAGAGATCGTGTAAATCTGCACCTTGGTTATTAGGCTAGGGAGAAAAAAAACAACCCATAGACATCATGACAGGATCATCATGAGAGCTTTACACGTGACAGACCTAATATTCAGTAGAGATATTTCTTTGAAATAAACTGAAAGAGGTGATCGAACTTTTGTTGCCTCAACTCACAAAGTCATTGCCTCCCCGCCCGTAATATAATATTTCATACATTCAAGATCAATAACTAATCCACACATAATCCATCCCAATGCAAGGATGCTCAAGGCAGCTAAGGATGTAAATACAAAAACAAGTATTTAAAACAAGTTGCTTGCTTGCTTGCTATAGTTCCTTGTCTGTCCCATCTTCAGTATTTCTATCTCTGGTTATTAGTAACCAGATGACATTATTTTTGCATGTCAGCTTATTGAATGGGTCTATATATTTCATACGCTGTCTTCCTATGCTTCTCTTTCCCTCAATTTTTTTTCCAGTCAATATCCTATTTGCTATGCCTTCTCTTCTCATTATGTGGCCTATAAATAGTTAGAAATTACATTAGATAATCAAACAACATTTAAAGCATATACTACAACATAATTCATCAAAGGATTCCCACATGATATATGTTTTTATATCTTTAAAATCTAAATTATCTAAATTTATGGCTGGCATATTGGTCGACGACTTGAAGTAGAACAGTCACCCACGTTTATAGAAAAAGTAACCCCATCAAGCCCTACAAAGACCGTCTCACGCGAGGTGTCATTTTGATTGCGTCAATGCATGAGCTAATTTAGTCTGTTAAGGCAATTTGCAATGTTCATTTTGCAATCACTTTTTGAACGATATCACTTTAATGACGTACAAAAGACGTTACAAGCAGGTTACAAGTCACTGCATGACGCACTCCTATAACGTCATTAAATGACGACTCGTGTTTGCCGGGCAGGGCTTCATAAAAGAGTGACATCGTTTAAAAATAGATTGGAAAATGAACAGTGCAAGCAATACTTTTTATAATTGGCGTATGAGATAATTTCTTTCAAATGCTCTATTAGCGCAGGTAATGACGTAATGGAAATGACGTCTCGTGTGAGCCAGGCTTTACAGTCATGGACAAAAAGGTTGTCAGCCTGACCGTAGGGCTCCGTCAGGTTTAGCCCTCAGAGTCATCGAAGTTGGGTCGATTTTACCAGTTAAGTAAAAATAATGGTCTTTGTTTCCATTTATTGTCTTTTTTATAGGGCTGTTCCCAATCTGATGTTGTGACGTACTCGATCTTAAGGAAAGGGCTAAGCACTCTGCACAAATAGGATTACACTGTAAATAAAACACAGTACATTCCTTTAAAAATCATGATTTTCGTCCTTTCTTCATGCGGTCTTTACATAGTGACAGCCTGACAGGTATGGAAGGCACGAAAGTTAAAATCCAAATAATTCGTTTTAATGCGATGACATCAGTATAGTAAGACATCATCGTTAAAAATAGATCTGACGAAATGCAGCGTGTTGGAATAATAGAATTCACCTGACTTATAACAAATCCACCCAACATTATTGTCTATTGATTCACATAATCCAATGCAGGTTAGGTGTCCTTTGCTATTTTGTGGTTTATAGGCGTATATAATGTGGTTTGTGGTATCATAATGATAAATAGCCTTAATAACGTTTTTGGCCGACTTTTCCTTTTCTCTTTAAAATTTGAAACACTGGGTGTCAAATTCTACACCGAACATACAAATACTATTTTGATAATTCATACTTATCATGCTTATATTGAGAACAAAAAGTTACACGCCCTAGGCACCGCTTAGTCAGGTTAATTTGATGATTTAATTTTATATCAAAATGTGATCCAGATCTTCCCATCTAACTTAGTCTCTCTTCGCTGCCTATCCATCGATTGTTTCTTTCCATTCTGGTTTAGGCATCTTCCGTCTCTCTTCCTTTCTTTCTTCTTTTTACCTCTCTAAGTTTCTAGCATTTTCTCGGTTTTCATCTTGCCTTTCTTGATTCATCGAGAAAACGTTAATTGATCAGCTTCCCGTGATTATTTTTACTCAGGAACTTTTTCGAGTTAACGAATATCAAAACAAAATACTAATGTTAATGAAGTCTCATGACAAATGCAAAATACTATTAGTTCATTTTATTTTATACTACCCATTTGATACAGAATTTACATAATCAGATCTACATAATTATAATACAGTAATATTTTTGTACAATACGTAATGACTAGAAATAGATCAGAATACACATTCAACATATAGAATCAGAACACGGATAAAAAAATAGCACTTTGAACGAACATGACAGGGAAAGAAATGAGAGGGGAGGGGTAGGTAGGGAGAGAGAGGGAGAGAGAGAGAAAGAGAGAGAGAGAGGGAGATGAGAGAGAGAGGGGAGAGAAAAAGAGAAAGGGGAGAGGGGCGGGTAGGGAAAGGGAGAGATAGATGGAGAGGGTCGGGTAGAGAAAGGGAGAGATAGATGGAGAGAGTCGGATAGAGAAAGGGAGAGATAGATGGAGAGAGTCGGAGAGAAAGGGAGAGATGGATGGAGAGAGTCGGGTAGAGAAAGGGAGAGATAGATGGAGAGAGTCGGAGAGAAAGGGAGAGATAGATGGAGAGAGTCGGGTAGAGAAAGGAAGAGATAGATGGAGAGAGTCGGAGAGAAAGGGAGAGATAGATGGAGAGAGTCGGAGAGAAAGGGAGAGATAGATGGAGAGAGTCGGAGAGAAAGGGAGAGATAGATGGAGAGAGTCGGGTAGAGAAAGGGAGAGATAGATGGAGAGAGTCGGAGAGAAAGGGAGAGATAGATGGAGAGAGTCGGGTAGAGAAAGGAAGAGATAGATGGAGAGAGTCGGGTAGAGAAAGGGAGAGATAGATGGAGAGAGTCGGGTAGAGAAAGGGAGAGATGGATGGAGAGAGTCGGGTAGAGAAAGGGAGAGATAGATGGAGAGAGTCGGAGAGAAAGGGAGAGATAGATGGAGAGAGTCGGAGAGAAAGGGAGAGAGATGGAGAGAGTCGGAGAGAAAGGGAGAGATAGATGGAGAGAGTCGGGTAGAGAAAGGGAGAGATGGATGGAGAGAGTCGGGTAGAGAAAGGGAGAGATAGATGGAGAGAGTCGGGTAGAGAAAGGGAGAGATGGATGGAGAGAGTCGGGTAGAGAAAGGGAGAGATAGATGGAGAGAGTCGGAGAGAAAGGGAGAGATAGATGGAGAGAGTCGGGTAGAGAAAGGGAGAGATAGATGGAGAGAGTCGGGTAGAGAAAGGGAGAGATAGAAGGGGAGAGTCGGGTAGAGAAAGGGAGAGATAGAAGGGGAGAGTCGGGTAGAGAAAGGGAGAGATGGATGGAGAGAGTCGGGTAGAGAAAGGGAGAGATAGATGGAGAGAGTCGGGTAGAGAAAGGGAGAGATAGATGGAGAGAGTCGGAGAGAAAGGGAGAGATAGATGGAGAGAGTCGGGTAGAGAAAGGGAGAGATAGATGGAGAGAGTCGGGTAGAGAAAGGGAGAGATAGATGGAGAGAGTCGGGTAGAGAAAGGAAGAGATAGATGGAGAGAGTCGGGTAGAGAAAGGGAGAGATAGATGGAGAGAGTCGGGTAGAGAAAGGGAGAGATGGATGGAGAGAGTCGGGTAGAGAAAGGGAGAGATAGATGGAGAGAGTCGGAGAGAAAGGGAGAGATAGA
The DNA here is from genome assembly GCA_025618425.1 of Heliocidaris tuberculata. Taxonomy (NCBI): domain Eukaryota; kingdom Metazoa; phylum Echinodermata; class Echinoidea; order Camarodonta; family Echinometridae; genus Heliocidaris; species Heliocidaris tuberculata. The sequence continues at coordinate 7,901,985 of CM046841.1, forward strand.
TGGAGAGAGTCGGAGAGAAAGGGAGAGAGATGGAGAGAGTCGGAGAGAAAGGGAGAGATAGATGGAGAGAGTCGGGTAGAGAAAGGGAGAGATGGATGGAGAGAGTCGGGTAGAGAAAGGGAGAGATAGATGGAGAGAGTCGGGTAGAGAAAGGGAGAGATGGATGGAGAGAGTCGGGTAGAGAAAGGGAGAGATAGATGGAGAGAGTCGGAGAGAAAGGGAGAGATAGATGGAGAGAGTCGGGTAGAGAAAGGGAGAGATAGATGGAGAGAGTCGGGTAGAGAAAGGGAGAGATAGAAGGGGAGAGTCGGGTAGAGAAAGGGAGAGATAGAAGGGGAGAGTCGGGTAGAGAAAGGGAGAGATGGATGGAGAGAGTCGGGTAGAGAAAGGGAGAGATGGATGGAGAGAGTCGGGTAGAGAAAGGGAGAGATAGATGGAGAGAGTCGGAGAGAAAGGGAGAGATAGATGGAGAGAGTCGGGTAGAGAAAGGGAGAGATAGATGGAGAGAGTCGGGTAGAGAAAGGGAGAGATAGAAGGGGAGAGTCGGGTAGAGAAAGGGAGAGATAGAAGGGGAGAGTCGGGTAGAGAAAGGGAGAGATGGATGGAGAGAGTCGGGTAGAGAAAGAGAGATAGATGGAGAGAGTCGGAGAGAAAGGGAGAGATAGAAGGGGAGAGTCGGGTAGAGAAAGGGAGAGATAGAAGGGGAGAGTCGGAGAGAAAGGGAGAGATAGAAGGGGAGAGTCGGGTAGAGAAAGGGAGAGATAGAAGGGGAGAGTCGGGTAGAGAAAGGGAGAGATGGATGGAGAGAGTCGGGTAGAGAAAGGGAGAGATAGATGGAGAGAGTCGGGTAGAGAAAGGGAGAGATGGATGGAGAGAGTCGGGTAGAGAAAGGGAGAGATAGAAGGGGAGGGGGAAAGAGAGGGATTGAGGGAGAGGAGGAGAAGTGACCGGGGTATACAAGAGAGATAGATACCCCACCCCCCCCCCCAAAAAAAAAAAAAAAAAAAACACACACAAAACAAAAAACAACCCCAAAACAAACAAACAAACAAACATACGACAGAACAAAACAAACTTGATTGAAAAACAATCAAACAAAACAAACAGACAGATAGAGAGTGGGCAGAGAGCGAGTGAAAGGGGGGGGGGAGAGAAATAGTTGTTGAAGTAATTTCTTTATCAAAAGAAAATATATATAATAAACAAAGGTTACATAATGAAGTAGACCCAGCATAGATTGACAAAAGAAATAAAAAATGACAAAATACTGACGAAAACATTATATGATTAAATACTTTCATTTGTTCGGTCCTCTTGGGTAGCAAATGGACGGTTTGCTTGAAGTTAACGTATAATATATACAACTGATCTGTAACTTAATTGAGCAGATGCAACCTTTATGTTCGGCTGATTACAAAGATGAAGGGATTAAGATGATAACTAAAATGAAGGACATATTGCGGAGGAGATGGGGTAGGGAGCGATTGACAGAGAGAGGAGAGAGAGAGAGAGAGAGAGAGAGAGAGAGAGAGAGAGAGAGATGGGGGGGGGGGTGGAATGAATTATAGTGGATAAATACGTTTAACATTCTTCTGTAAGCCAATGTCCAGATTAAGAAATTACAGGGTCACCAGTTTTATGATGTAATAAAATAATTCCTTATCGACAAAAAAATATACAGAGAGAAGGAACACAGCACGCAATTTTCAGTAACACTTGACTACCGTTCGTAGTATAGACAAACGGATCATAAATCTGCTATCAGTCGTAACCTTTCATTAATTATGGTTAATAGCCATTAAAAAGTTTGCTCAGATAAGAAATGAATGCAAGTTTTCAGTATCAACTCACTTAAAACAGTTATGACGAGAATAAATAATTACTATATAGGAGCTGAAATACAAGTATGTGAAGCTATTTCCCAGTTTCAAAATTGTGATATGAACCACTAACTGACTAAAGCGATATACTTATGTAGAAAAAAGAGATTTAAGTTTACGTATATTTAAATAGAAAACAAAAAAAAAATATTTGTAATAATTTGGAGCTACTAGTATAGTACTCTCATAGCGCTGGAGCTTTAGAGAATGGCTACGTGCGTATCCAGAAACTGCTAATCACTTTGGAAGAGTTTCCGCATACTGCAGACTCAAAGCAAGTTGGATTTCCTTTTTTCTCTTGTCGGGAGCGGGGGGGGGGGGGGGGGGGGGGGGGGGAGCATCAGTATAATATCAATATATTTGTAAAGCGCCTAGAAATATCATATCTATATTAGGCGCCATATAAATCCAGAATATTATATCATATATCATTCTTATTTTGGTGAATAAAATGTGAAGAGCAAGTTCGTCTAGTGATGTAGGGTATGGCAGGGATGAAGTCATTTTATTTTCCTCTCTCCCATTCTTTCGCTCTTTCTCTCTCTCCTTTTCTTTTTCGTTTTTGGACATATCACTAGAGATGTAGATGGCCCCCTGTATCTCCACCATTGTCCTCGAGATATTTATAATTGAGTGAATCTGACGTACGGCATCGGTAAGGAATACATCCTAAAATCAACACTTAGCATACTATTTCTCGAAAATATAGGCGTTCTAGATCGATATCATAGTGACTGTGCTATACCCTTTATGGGCGGATCCAGGGAAATGATTTTGGGGATCTTGCCAGCCCTACAAGAATTGAAATTCCCAACATGATTAATGATTTTTCTTCTCCCATCCCCCTCATTTTTCCCCTTTTCCTCAATATATTTCAATCCCTTCCGAATTTCGTTCTTTTTAATTCATCTTTCTACTCCACCTCAATATTCAATGCAAACACCGAACACAAGTTTGGTGCCACTGTTTGAATTTAATTTCTCCTTCTTATTATTCATCAATTCACTCCTATTATACCGTACCTGTATTCTGTACTTGCCAGGGACCAACCCCTTCGACAAAAAGAATTATTCATCAAGCTTTTCACTAACTGTGCCATGCAAGATTACCTATAGTATTCATTCAGGTTGTCATGTCTCCCCCAAAAGCAATCAATTTAAGTGCATAGAAATGTTCAGCATAAAAGCATGATAAGAAAAACCACGCCGAACTATCTCACCTATTATGCAGTGCACTGGATCCACAATGTTGTATGTGATGTCAATAATGATATGACAATAACACATATGAAATTATGATATAATATCATAATATATGATATTATGTAATCATGATAATTAATGATACAATGAGCCTACACTGTATCATTGTTGGTAAATTTAAGCTGACCCATATAGTTCATTATCTGTCTCTCTATAGGTATAATTATTATCTATCTCATGTACATATTCCAGATCCAGATAATTACATAATCATACTATGATATATTATAACATAAAATCCTATAATGATGATAATGATACAATGACCCTACACTGTATCATCATTGGTATGTCTAAACTGACCCATTTCATTCATAATTTGCCACTCTCTATATACATGCACAATCATGATAGTCTAACGTCCAAGGGACTTATCTCCAGGGCCATAATACTTCTTTCTTCGTTCTTATATTTTGTTTACACAATTCGAAATGACAATACATAGATCATTATTGATGACTGTAAATATTATAAGATGTTTTCTTTAACCACGTATCTCCGTTATGCCTGCGTCTTAAAGGTCGTCAAATATATTTAAAAACAAAACTGAAATAGACTTTGTCATGTATGGTCATGTAGGCAGTTCTTTTACTGCATCTATTAAATAATTGCAGGAAAGGGTATACTCATTCCTTACTTATATTGACCTATTAAGGTGTGGTAACTAATCATAGTGTCTTTCGTATACATCATACATTTGTTCGATCTCCCTATTGACGTATGACCGGAAATTTCGCACGATTCCACACTTGAGCGAACACATATCTTGATTAAAAACCACGTGATAGCTGGTTGCAGTCAGGTCTATATTTAGTTTGCATACTTTCAATAGCTGGGTAAAGTTCAGCAAACTTTTTGGGGGAGAAATTAAATTTGAGATCTAGTGGCTGAGATTAGAGGATTGAACGACCCTCATCATTTCAGTAGATGAGCGCAGTGTAGAGAACCGGAGCTGTTTTCAACTGAATCAACCACCAAAAGAAGATATTCAATGATAGGACGGTGTTATATATAAAGTCTTTTCATTTTGTTCCTTCATACTTTTTGGTTTGATTTACCTTGGATTTACATTGTATCTGGTGCTGCTAGACCAAAAAGTGAGTTGAACTATTTGTCTTATAAAACATATTCTTCTATATTGTTACACTTCGCGTTTGACAAAAAAAAAAAAACAAACCCAAAAACCCAAAAACAAAAAACAAAAAACAAACAACTTTAGAATACAGACACGCATGTGATAGAAAGAGAGAGACAGAGACAGAGACAGAGAGAGACAGAGAGAGACAGAGCGAGATGATAAAAAAAAATGAAAATGTTACTTAAAGCTATAACCAATTTTCTGCTATTAGCTTTGACAACTTTTCAAGGACAACTGATAGCTAGGTCGCGCGGGGCATATCTGCTTTCTCATTAAGATACACAGTTCTGTGTGGATTTCCATTTTTCCCTAAAAAGAATTCTGTTTGTTTCAAGTTCGAAATTGCAATTTCGGAAACACCAGGCCTATAATCCGCGAGCAATGGCGTTGAGTGGGTCCAAATATTGAGGGGGCTCTATTGTAATGAGGGACAGGGGCGGTCTTCGTAAATAAAATAAGAAATAACACAGCCGTCATGTGGCGTAGAGTGTGGATTGGATGCAGTCGTTTCTTTCTTTCCTCTTTCCTACTCTTTCTCTCTCTTTCACAATCTTTTTCTTTCTTTCTTTTCTACAAAATTCAGTGCCCCCTGTAGCTACACCACTGTCAGCAACATGTTGTTATACAATGTGTAAGTCTTCCGTTGGAGAACCTGTGTCTCCAGATCCATCACATTGTCGACCCCACATACTTTTATAAATGAGTAAATCTGCCGTAAGCTGAAGATAGAAAGTTTTGAAGAACTTGTGTCTCAACATCCATCAAATTTTCGACCAAACGGCCTCCAAGTTATGGGACTAGATAGATAGATAGATAGATAGATAGATAGATAGATAGACAGATAGAAGTCTGCCGTGACGCAATAAATTTATCGTTAACGGATACATCCTAAAATCAACACTAAACATACTGTTTCTCGAAAATGTAGGCGTTCCAGATTGATTTCTTAGTGGTTGTGTTATACCCACAATGAGCGGATCCAGGAAAATGATTTGCGGAATCTCGCCAGCCGTATAAGTAGGGGTATGATGAATTTTACCCCCCCCCCCCTTTCCACAACAAATCTCCATTGCTTCCGAACTTCTTCTTATTTCTTCATCTCATTCAATGTTAACACCGAAAATAAGTCTGTTTGGTGCGCAGCCACTGTTTGAATTCAATTTCTCCTCGTTATGATTTATCATTTCATTCTCTATTACCAAACCATTTTTTCCACTCAGGGACCAACCCTTTCGACAAAAGAATTAATCATCAAGCTTTCACAAACGAAAGCACAAGGTGTTACCAATACTGTACAGCTTGTCAAGTCTCCACAAAAAAAAGCAATTAATTCAAGTGCAGAAATTATTCAGCATATTAAAGCCTGGTATAGGAAGAGAATGATCCAACTTAATGAACGCATACCACTCAATCCATGCCCCTTATCCACAATGTTGTATTTGATATTAATAATGATATATGTATATGTGATATTATTATATATCGTGCTGTATGGGTAGCATATATATATATTCATGTGCGGAGATTTCTTTTCAAGGCCGGGGGGGGGGGGGGGGGAGGGGGACGAGACTGGCCTTTACCATTGGTTGCTGTACAAAATTTAAAAATTCCCGGGGAGGGGGGGGGGGCCGCCGCCCATGCATATATACGGTAATGATACAATGACGTTAGTATGGTCGTTGGTATATCTAAACTGATCCATTCGTTCATAATCTGTCTCTCTATACATGTATAATCATCATATCATCCAAGTGACTTCTCTCCAAGGCCATAATACCTGTTTCTTCCTTCTCATGTTATGTTAATACAAAATTCTAATTGAAAATACATCAGTCATTATATAATATGACTGCAAATATTTTTTTTTTAAATTCAAAACCACTTCAAGCATTTTAAAGGGAAGTTTGAGTTCTGGGAAAGGTAACAAATAATTTGTGAGCTTTCTCATTTTTTAAATGTTAGTTTGGAAGATTATCATAGTAGATGTGTCCCCTGAAAAGGATTGCTCTTCAAATATTCTTACATTCAAAAAGTGACAAGAAACAGCTGAAATGTTCGGGCCGAACATTTGTGTGTAGTCCCAAGTACATATTTCTGTGTGCAGTGCATGTGACTCTCAGCAGGATTGAGTCAATTTCTTATCATTTTGGTGATTCCAAAACCTTACAGCATACACCAATTCTTATGTGCTATATAATCAACCTTTCCCAATTGCTTTGAGACACTTTCTTTCACAATTCAATCTGATGATCAGAACTCAACTTTATCTTTAAGGGTCGTAAAATATGTTTAAAACAAAATTTGAATAGACTTAGTTTGTCATGAATGATCATGTAGGCCCATTCTTGCTTAAATAACTCGGGTTTTACTGCTTCATTATATTCAACAATTGAAGCTAAAAGTATACTTAAATGATTCCTTACTTATAGTGACCTATTTACGTGTGGTATTTACTAGGTCTTTCGTATACATACGTTTGTTCGATCACCACTGATCTGAATTTCGCACCGAGCTTCCGCACTTGAGCGAACACATTTCTTGTCTAAATACGACGTAATAACCTTGCAGTCAGTTCTTCTTTCATTTAGTCTGCATATTTTCAATTATGAAAGGAAATAATGAATAATAGAAATCTTTCCACAGAACACCCTGTATCGACATATGTACTGCGCTAAACTGGTTAAAGTTCAGCAAACTTTTTTGATATCTCGTGGCTCAGGTTAACAGAGTGAGCGATCCTCATCATTTCAGTAGACAAGCGGAGTGTACCATGGTATATAGACGTGACAGAACGGACGCCTTTTTCTAATTGAACCGACCACCTGACCACCAAAAGAAGATATTGCATAGGACGGTGTTTATAGTGTTTGCATTTTGTCCATTCATATTCCTTGGTTTGATTTACCTTGGAATTACATTTATATCAGGCACTGCTAGACCACAAAGTGAGTAGAACTATTTTGTCATATAAAACATATTTTTCTATATTGTTACACTTCGCATTTGGGAAAAAAATATACTTTTTAAGAATACAGACACGCATTTGGTGGAAAGGGAGAGTGGCAGAGAGACAGAGCGATACATACATACATATATATATATATATATATATATATATATATATATATATATATATATATATATATATATATATATATGTATGTATAAGTGAAAGAGAAAGAGAAAGATGGGGATAGGGAAGGGAGTGTGGAAGGAAGAGACGGAGGAGAGGAGTATGAGATGGAAAGAGGGAGAGAGAGAATGAGAAAGAGAGAGGGGGAGATGATGGGGTTGGAAGTGGAGGGGGGGGGGGGACAAAGAGAGAAATTAATTGAGGGAGTGAGAGACAGGGAGAGAAAAAGAAATAGAGGAGGTAGGTACACTCTAAAAACTAAAGTGTTAAATCACGGTTTAAACGGGCCGAGGAGTGACAACTTTTTCAAAATTGTAGATTAACACTTTTAACATGCTGGATACAACACTATAAAGGCTGAATCCAGCAGTTTAAAAGAGTTGATCTACCATTTTGAAAAAGTTGTCACTCCTTGGCCCTTTTAAATGGTGATTTAACGCTTAAGTTGTTGTAAAGAAAGATAAGAGAGCAAAGTGATGAGAACGCAGAGAAGGAATAATAGAGATAAGGGCGTTTAGTAAATGCATAAAAAGAAAATTTTATAAACAACAACATCAGTATAAAAAAAATTAACACAGAATTTAAATCGTTTTGATTACTCAATCTTTTTGAACGGCATGTTAGAATAGATCTAGTTACAGTCCAAACATTTCTATTTTCATTTGAAAATGTTATATAGGTCTAGCATGTTTAATGTTATTTTCCGGCTCTCAGTCAGTGATAATCGCCTGCTGGCTTATAGCACTCTCCATTAATTCACTGATAAATGTAAGCATGATAAGGTAAGATTGCAACCGATGTTTGCAAAATACAACTAGAGTTGAAGGAAAGTAACCTCTATTTTCTTTTACCATTTTTACACCAAAAAAAGACCATTTTAATGGAAGATATCTTCCGCTGGTCTTGAGCTTCTTGCTCACCAGTTTGTAATTGGTGATAACATAGAGTGGGAGCACTGTGGTATAATACATGGTGAAGGCTCATGGTGCTCACATGAGAGATCCGACTTTGATTCTTGCTCGGTGTTTACATCCATGGACAGGTCTCTGTTTTATCGACATTATGTTGTCCCTCTCGACCCAGGTGTATTAAATGGGTATTTCAAAATGCTGGGGTAATAATGATAATGGTATTAATAAAATGATAATGATAATGATAATGATAATGATAATGATAATGATAATGATAATAATAGTAGTAATAATGATTGTAATAATAATAATAATAACAATAATAATAATAATAATAAAACAATAATATTATCATTATTATTATTATCATTATTATTATCATTATTATTATTATCATTATTATTATCATTATTATTATTATTATTATTATTATTATTATTATTAATGAGGAGAAGAAGAAGAAGAAGAAGAAGAAGAAGAAGAAGAAGGAGAAGAAGAAGAAGAAGAAGAAGAAGAAGAAGAAGAAGAAGAAGAAGAAGAAGAAGAAGAAGAAGAAGAAGAAGAAGAAGAAGAAGAAGAAGAAGAAGAAGAAGAAGAAGAATGTTATGTACCAACAGTCTCATTCGATATTTTACAAACTCAAAAATTATCTTTCTTGCAGAATTCAATCTCATGTGCGAAATTGATGTTGGACCAGGCGCGTAGCAAGTGGCGTTGGGGGCGGTCGCCCCCCCCCCCCAAAACAAAAAATGCAAACTAAAAATTAACAAAAAAGCTAGAGCAAAAAAGCGGGGGAAGTGAGAGAAAAAGAACCTAAAAAGGTGCTACGAGCCGTTATCTTTCTCTCAAAATTTGGTAAAACGTCAAAGTTTTCGCGTTTCGCGAGGGAAGGGGGAAACTTCACCCCCCCCCCCCTCTCTGTGCCCACCCCTGTGTATTGCGTCCAAATAATTGAAAAGCAGTCAGGGCATCGAACTAAATTTCCGCCTAAAAAGTGCTACTAGCCGTTACCGTTATGCTAAATGACTGTAATGAATCGGTAAGAAGATTGACATTTTCTATTAGTTTTTAATAATGGTTCACATTGACAGGATGAATTGAAATCATGCAACACTCATTTTAAGGCAAACGAATTATGATTTGGATCAATACATTAGTTTTCTTATAATATTCGCACCCTGGGTTCGGGCCGGGGGGGGGGGGGGGGGGGGGGGAACAGGCCGGCTTGAAAGATTGAGGGAAGAGAAGGGGTTAGAACCTCTTGTTACGGCATCATTTACATAATTATCTAATAACAACCCAATAAACTCTAATTTTGAAGTTGGATTTTTTTTTCTTCTTTTGAAGAAGAAACCTATGCCCTTTTCCTATAATGTAATTTAGTGAAAATATATATTTTGTTACGTCAAACAAGTCAGTAATATACCGGTAGACTATGATCACCTGGGACAACATTGAAGCTCGTTAAAATAGACCTATTAAAATCGGGGGGTGTTTGTAAAGAGAAATAAAACTGAAAAGTAAAACTGAATCTGAATATTGTACCGTATTTTATTTCTTGCTTTGTCATAACTCTTCTAAAACCGCCGCCATTTCCTGAAAGTTGCATCAGATCTGATTTACTTCATAAAACTGACTGTCATAGCTGTACCGAATTAGATGAACCCTCTTTCATGAATAACTCAAAATATTAAGCAGCAAGTTTTATATTCTATGAATAGTTAAGTCAAGTTGAATATGATCGCGGTCTTACATGGGTAGGGTTTATTAAAGGAAGGCATATGCCATGTGTTATCAATATCCAAACTATACGTAGCATGACTATCATCTTTACACATATTACTTTATAAATATAATGCTGAGTGTTAACCTACTTCTGTTTCACGAGGACTTCATTGGAGCGCTTTTACTTCATTTTTTTAGTAAGTTTCGTCGAAAATAATTTCCATAATTGTTTAATTGAGTGGAATAACCAGAAATTAACTATTTTGGTAGTTTTCACATCCTTAATGTAATGTAGAGTGATCATAATACTACAGTGAACAATTTAATAGCCTGGGGATCAATGTGGAAAGTAGAAACTGCACATTTTGTGGATAAAACATCTGAAGGGATCGTAAGCTTGATAATTCATTGACTACTCTAACTTTTAAAAAAAAGAGAGAGAGAGAGAGAAAGAGAGGGGGGCAGAGAGTGAGAGGGGGAGAAAGAAACAGAGAGGGGAAGAGAGAGGGGAGAGAGAACAGAGAGCGAGAGGGGGAAGAAAGAGAGAAAGGAAGCGAGAAGGGGAGAGAGGGACAGAGAGCGGGGGGGGGGGGGGGGGGGAGAAAGGGAGAGAGGAAACGAGAAGTGGAGATTGATATGCATCTTGTTAAAACAGTTTGGCACAAGCACCTGAAGTATTTGAAACATTCTAAATAACATATCCTTACTTTTTTTCCAATACGTTGTTATCTATCTTCTCTCACTAATTCTATCTAATGTATGTCTGTCTGTCTGTCTGTCTGTCTGTCTCTCTCTCCCTCTTTCTTTCTTTCTCACTCCCTCTCACACTCTTTCTCCCCCCCCCCCTCTCTCTCTCTCGCTCTCTCTGTATGTCTGTCAGCAATAGAAATCGACTCTATGGTAACTAAACTTATCAGTCTGCAAAACCATTTCATTTTACCCAAATCAATTCTAATGAAATAAATCAGTGATTGGATCAAGTAAGCTTGAACATTCCATACCTTAAGGAAATGTCATTATGTACTTTTTTTCTGTCATCTGCATTATATACCTATCATCAATGTAGGGATACTTATAAAAACAATATTAAAAAAACATGCTTAATGACAATTCGTTACTATGCTATAACAACTAATTATAACAAAAAAGGAAGTCATATCACTTCCTTTTTTCACGTTTAACAGATTACCGCTTAGAATTATCAAAAAGTGAAAGTAATCATTTATTCCTCATTAAACAGGCAAGGGAGCAGAAACAACCAACCTAGCCGGGAGCATATCTCCCATCTTATCCTTCTATCATGGGTGTATTAACTCAAGTAGGACTCCTTCTCTGGAAGAATGTTAAACTCAAGATTCGAAGCCCGGTAAGATAATTTCTTTTCTTTCTTACTTTCTTTTATTTATTTTATTCTGTTCATGTTTAAAAATGTACTATAAAAGTATTTGACAGCACAATACATTTATATAATAAAATAATGTATGAATCGAAAATGCAATACCAAGTCAATTATATTATGGGTATATATATGTTGTAGAGAGTATGTGTCTAGATTATCAGCCCATGCTTTGGAATCTCTGTTATTAATCGCCAAATAATGTTTGTTAAATCACGGATTATGGTTATCAATTGAATTGGTAAGATTTTTAAGAGCAGATTTCGCTGCAGCTAAGTGGTAAAAATTGTAATATCATGTTGATGATATAGAAAAGATTATAAAACGAAGTGATTGATAATGAGAATATTCGTTCATCTTATAACATCATAGAGAATTACTTTCACTGCCATGACTTGAGATTATTTTCTAGAATGTTGACATACTTTGAAATGATAAAATAACCCTCTTGTGATAATCGTGCTTAACTGTAATTACATGACTTTTATCATCCTGTCCTGTATTTTGATTTACAACCACGAGTTCATTATATCGGAAATTCCGCTATAATAAGTCAAATGAGGGAAGTACATTCGTCACTATTATAGGCAAAAAACCAGTCCGCACAATAAGTGTTAACCAGGGGCGGCGTACTTGTCAGCATTTTTCGAGACTTGTGCCCCCCCTCACATCCCCCCCAATCCCCAGAAATATCTGTGGTACCGCCCCTGGTAATAACTACCTTCGATGAGTATGGGGTTTCAGTAACATTCAACATAAATTACAGGCAATGTGATATCCCTACCTCGATCCTTGGTTAAAGATTCCGATTCAATGTTTTCAGATTCAGACAAGGACTTCATGTGGCGTAGCGTGAGTGATAAATCCTACCAAGGGGGAGATGAAGAGCGCCGGTATTCCAGGATTAACCGATAGAGGAATCTGGAAAGGGGTCATAATCTCATTATCAAGTTCTTCCTGCACCCCCCCCCTCTTTTTCTCTCTCTCTCTCTCTTTCTTGCTTTTGATGGGGGTGCCCTCCATTTACCGATATATTGGACGCTACACCATTAATTCAAAATGTATTTTCTTTTATTCTTACCAGTACTGATTCTCACATAAATGTATATTCAAAATTTTCTCGACTAGTTTCATTTTCTTCTCTGTACTCCGATTATCATTATCTTGACAATGATGACACTCTTCACAATGTAAAAAATAATTGTAAAACTACAGGTTTTTTAGCCATTGAAATTACAATTTATTGCCGTTATTTCAATTTTACAGTCTTTGCCTGTAAAACAACAGCAAGTTTGTTGGTTTACCGGAAATCAGCATATATTTACATAATTTTATTGTAAATATATGCTGATTTCCGGTTTAAAAAAAAATGTGGAAAAAGCGGGCATCCCCGGCATACTGACTGCCAGGAAATTCCCGTGAAAAAACGGCAATTTTTTTTTTTTACAGTGCAGCTTAGGCAGCTGATCTCCTCAATTCTAGTCTAGTGGTTAACAGGATCGGGAGATCTTTGTTTGCAAATCGAGTCTAATGAAGTAGTTCCTCAGATAAGACTTAAAACAATAATTCATTTAATTATTAAAAGACGGTTTATAAAGCATTTTTGCCACTCGTTTGAATAAGAATGATCTGACTTTCAATCTCACAGCTTCTTACTGTCACAACTCTCCTCTGGCCGATCATCATTTTCGTAATAATCGCCATCATTCGAACCAGGCTGCCACCAGTACAAGAGAGAGATTGTAAGTATTTAACAGGCAGTGACGTATCCAGCATACCGCTAAGCTGGCCTACGACCCTCCCTCCTTTGAAGGCACAGGGTGAGGGGGACACATGTACCCCCCCCCCCCCCCCCCCCCCGCCGAGGAAGGAATTCCACTCCCATAATATCTGGATATTCCGCTGAACATAGAACTTTTAGAATATTACCTTCTTCGTAATACCGCATAACCCATAATATTTGTCTGAAGATAGGTAACAGGTGATTTGGTATGGGTAAGACATCACACCGATTTTGATTTATTCTTACTTCTTCTCGGTAAATAAGAACATAATGAACTTTTATGTTTCTTTTGCATGTTGGAAACAATTTTGCGAACTTTTCAACAAATTTGGTCCAACACCCCATCCCTTTAAGAGTAGTCCAACTACTTGGTTTAGAGGGAGTAGAAGCGAATGTTTGGCGGCTTTTGAAAGAGCATGAATTGGAATGTAATAATCACTTCACATTTAATGTAGCTAGATAGCAAGTTTGTTTTCTAACGAGTTCACAGTACATCTAAGGCAATCATAGGGTCTCAAAAAGACACATCTCCGCCCGCCACGAAGTGTAAAGAAATAATGAGGAGTCCTTACAAGTACTTTAACTGAAAGAAATTTTTGTAGTATCAACAACAGCTATTGAATAGGGACTAGAGATGGATTGGAATGCAAAAATCGGGCACAAAGAAAATATATTTTCAATGGGATCGGGAAGGGGGTGCGTACTATATAATTCCAATCGTATCTAGTCTATGCTTTCGTCACACTAATCAGAGCGGCGACCGACCGATATGTATGTAGCCTGCCCTGGCGCCGCTGGAATTTAGGCATCACCCAGCGATTTTTGGAGAAGTCGACCGGGCTATAAAGCCCCAGCGATGCCCGGACGGTGCCCTGTCGATTTCCCGTCGGTCGCCGGTCGATTTTAGGTCAAAACTGGGAGAAATCGGGGGAGCTTCTCCGCGTGGCGTCCAGGCAGTGACCAACTGATAACCCACCGATCGGCCGGCGGCCGGCCTGTGATCGGCAGCGACCGGGCGGCGACCGCTCGGCAGCCTTTGATCTAGCTGCTTCGAGTTTTGACCTATAAATCGCTAGATTAGGCCGAGCGTATTTTGGACTACGGGTGAAAAGTGGGCAGGGGCCGCCAGACTTTTAATTCCGCGCTAAAACTTCAGAGGCGACCGAGCGATACGCCTCTCGGTGCCCGGGCGAAATTGGCTGAAAACTCGCCGGCCGGCCGGCCGCCGAGCAGGTTAATCTTTAGGGTTGTGACTAATGCTTAATTTACTGTTGCTGAGAATGAATTTCTGTAACCTATCACATGCAAGCTTTACCATAAACGCGCTTTGCAAATATTCGATATCAGTCACCTGTGGAGGTGCCATGGTCCAGTGGTTTAAGGCGCTTGACTGGTGATGCGAGGATCGGGCGTTCGATCGCCGGCACGGCACTTATGCCCTTGAGCAAGGCATTTTATCTACATTGCTCTTTTATCTTACATCAAATAAATGAAGTGTTATAGGCATATTGATGCCAGCGTGTGCATGTGTGTTATTAAAAATATATATATATTGTTTAAAAAAAAAAAAAGAAGATCTCAAGAGCAAAGACACCCCCCCCCCCCCCGCCACCAAAAAAAAAAAGGAAAAAAGAAAAAGAAAAATAAAACAACAAATATGTAGTCTGCTGGCACAAACCATACTCATGACACCGCTAGAAAGTATAAAATTAACCTCAAAGAACTTTATCTGGCATATTATAGGTCAACAGCTTAGGAGTATGAAGGAAATATATAACATTAAGGTGCTCACGCGGAACCGAACCCCGAGTTGGATTCCGCGCGAGTCCTTATCTTGGAGAGCGTGTACGGGTGCGTCGAGTAGTCTACTCACGAGTCGCTTTTATTCTTATAGAGAGGGTAAATAGAGAGGGTAATCAAACTTGCAGTATCTCTTTATAGAAGAAATATTTGAAGCCCATATTTTGAATATAGTATAATGACATAAAATCTCTAACATACAGAGCAAAATATTTTTGGTGATCGGTACCCTTTAATTACACGGGTGAATAAAATTGTTCCTGTACTATAGAGGCTCCTTTCACGATCGGTTTTGTTGTTGATGTTGTTCGGTTTTCTTGATAATTAGTCTAGATAATTAGACTTGAAACAAGGCAGTGCATGTTTAGTTCCAAACTAAACTCTGTACCCGCATACTATCAATTACGCGGAAATTGCTCTAAGGACTAATAATGCGGTTATAACGATTATGATTATGATTATGATATTCGGATATATTATGTATTATGTATTATGATGTATTATGGATATTTTGGAGGTTTAGTTATGAAATTCGTATATGTAATACAGCTATAGCTGTGGACGAGTCAATGCTATTTAAAAGTTGCTTGAAATGATGGAATATTATTAAATACGACCATTGTTCCACATGTAGGAATGATTGAGGACCACATGAGGCGCATATTTGTTTTGTTATAAAATATGATATTTATCTGTTTATGTTTATTGATTCTACGTCTCATCAAGCTCATAAATGAACATATATTTTGCCATATTATACGTACTGTTGTTAAGACATTATGGCAAAAGAAAATACTTTATACAGCATTTTGTGTAATATTACAAGCGATGCATACCGCTTGGTCATTTGTTTCATTCCATTCTTGTTGTTACAGCATATAAAGTTCTTGATGAAAATATTTATGACTACACAATGCATGTCAATATGTACATGTATATCTATATCAAACACGATAAAAACTACTTTCGAAAAATAAACTAAAGACAATTTCAATAGCCCTGTCTATCACCTTTAGAAATGTGCGAACATTACAAACGCGTATTACGTAATCCGAACAAGATTTCTATGGGCATTACAATAGGCCTTTGAAATTGCCCTTGAAATTATTTTTCGAAAGTAGTTTTTATCGTGTTATTATTTGATTGGAATCATTTTACGCTCGCCTATTAAAAATGATGGGGCTTCAAAACGCCTTGAATACCTTA
Organism: Heliocidaris tuberculata; assembly: GCA_025618425.1. Taxonomy (NCBI): domain Eukaryota; kingdom Metazoa; phylum Echinodermata; class Echinoidea; order Camarodonta; family Echinometridae; genus Heliocidaris; species Heliocidaris tuberculata. The sequence continues at coordinate 7,918,219 of CM046841.1, forward strand.
TCCCTCCATATTTTTTCTGTTTTATTTGCTTTTCCCTACAAGTCCGAATACTTCCTAACAATATAATTACGAAATTTTAGTGCAAATTTACACTAAGATTAAACAGTACTTCCATGAAAAGCAAACTTACTTTTTGTGATGGTTCTTTACATTATGACGTCATGTCAAGTCCAACTAATATTTTACCTGCTTTTCAGCTTTGTACACCCTAGTACTGTTCTGCTCCTTGCATATTCTATATGCATTCTTTTTAATAACAAAGTACTCATGCACAAGGTTGTGACAATCATTTTAACACAAATATGCATTCATGGAAGTATGTTACATGGGCGACGAGAATGTATCCTTGTAAAAAGTGGATTTTCTTATTCTTTTGACAAAGCATTACCCATCTCACTGAAGCCAATTTCTTTGTATTCATAATACTTCTTTACAAGAATTTGAGAATATGAATATCCCTATAGTGTCAGAGGAAAACCACATTCTAAACGCCCTCAAACCAAGTCCATTTAATACAAGAGCACATAATTAACGCAGATTTTGACTATTAGAAGGTTTCGATTTTCATCCAGAAAGCTGTAAATAGTCCACCTAAGATGAAGGAATGCCAACGAAATCTCTTCTTGTGGATGATATTCTTGTATGTGGTGATGGCGGGGGGGGGGGGGGGGGGGGTGGGGATCCATAATTATGATTTTACATAGGGTATGATTTAGTGAATTCTTTACAGATTTCATTAAATAGACATCATCATAGTAATTTTTAAAGTTTATACTCAGATGCATGACAAAAATTACATTGCATTGTACAGCTAGGATGTTATTCAAATGAAATTCAAATGGATCACAGATGACACAGAATAAGGTCATGTCGACACAGCCAGGGTGAACAATTGCACACAATTACACAATAATATTGTTGGATCAACTTTTGTTCTGTACTTAAGGCATGTTTCAAGGCGGGGGAGGGGGGGGGGGGTGTCGGCACCGGCCTGATGTGCTCCTTGAATCTGCCACTGATTATGAAACATATTTTTACGACTCGAAAGAAGAGAAACTATATAGGACTATGGCCTAAAGAAATAACACAATAACGCTACTACAAGTGCATTGGGGTAAAAAAAAATCCATTAAAACGGTAGAATTGATAAATGTTCTTAAGATCAGGTAGCTTTTCAATTCAATTCAATTCAATTTTATTTCGCAAGATAAAATCAATATACATGGTAACAATAGATTGAAATACATAAACTTAATTATGCGGGGCTTTCCATGAAGGTTGAAAAACCTGTCGAATTCGGATCGCCCATCATTTCGTATCTACATGCATGGATGCCGGCCCATAATGAATCTATTTTAATTTGGAAAAAATTAGGCAAACCAGCCATGGGAATTGTTACTTTGTGCGTATAGCATACATGACAAATAGGAATAATATTCATCTCAACTCAACTCATTTTTTCTTCTTCGTGTTGCCTAGGAAATATTAAATTTTATCAGGATTTTGTGCCACCAATGAACACATGATGAAGCGCATAAAAACATTTTCAACATTAAAAGATAAAGTTGAGTTCTGGTCATGCGATTACATTGTGAATAAACTGTCCCAAAGCAATTTGGAAAGGTTGATCATGTCTAAATAAGAATTGGTGTATACTGTGAGGTTTTGCAATCGTCAAAATGATAAGAAATTTACACAAACTTGCTTTAAAGCACATGTACTGCACACAGAAATGGGTTAATAGGACTGTACAAACATGTGGCACGAATGTTTCAAATATTTCTCGTCATATTTCTAATATGAGGGCATTTGAAGAGCAATCCTTTTCAGAGGACATTTCTATTTCTTGTTCTTCCAAAACTAACAAAAGGAATGAGAAAGCTCGCAACTATTTTTAACCTTTCCCAGAACTCAACCTTCCCTTTAAAAGAAGTCTCAACTGTTGATTGCCTTGTAAATTTTGCTCCCCAAATATAGGAATAAGTGAATAGAATAGGGTTTTTTAAGATCAAAATTTGACAGAAACTCTAACGCTGCTCTATTGCTATACGTTGTTGTGCTTCCTATCTATAAGTTTGCTTCCTAATTTTGCCAAGTGGGAACATGCCTTGGAAATTGCATTTTTGGAGAGGAGAAAATGTATTTAAGCATTAAATTTTTTAAAATTTACGACTCTGTCGCTTTGTGTAGTTATTTTGGTTAGCAGTCCCGGGTTAAGAGCATGAAATGACTTTCATGATAAATGTTGGATTAAAAGAGGAAATTATTTTGGCTGATTAGTTTTGGTAGGGGCGCAATTTCCTTATTCGACCCGCAGTGGCGGATCTACGGGGGGGGGGGGGGTTTAGGGGGTTTAAACCCCCCCCCCCCCCTTGGGCTGCCAAGTAAACATTTATTTGGGCAAAAAAGAGAAAAAATAGAGCATGCAAGTATGCTTAAAATCGCAAGCTATCAACCCTAAAAATGAAAAATCTCCCTACTGTGGGAGGGGGGATACCCCCCTCCCACACCCTCCCCCCTCGCTCGCTTCGCTCGCTTCCAAGTAAACATTTATTTGGGCAAAAAAGAGAAAAAATAGAGCATGCAAGTATGCTTAAAATCGCAAGCTAGCAACCCTGAAAATGAAAAATCTCCCTACTGTGGGAGGGGGGATACCCCCCTCCCACACCCTCCCCCCTCGCTCGCTTCGCTCGCTCGGGCTCGGTCTCTACGCTCCCTCGCAATACCCAGCTCAGCCCCTCAAACCCCCTCCTTGGAAAAAAGCTAGATCCGCCCCTGACCCGGGTGCCATAATCCCTAGATATGTCTCTGCCTTATTCGCTTATTATACATGTATATCTTTTATGTCAGATGGCATATAATTTATATGATTTATATGAAATATGTATGAACAGAATAGTGCTAATAGAATACATGTATTTTCACAAGTAAAATCCTTTAAATGTAGTAAAGCAAACATATTCCTAAGGAAAGAGGGATGAATACTCGTTGCTGGGAACATTGCACTTTTAAATTCACATTAGACATGGCACAAACAGCTCAAAGTTTGTCAAGTCATCTTGATCGCTTTGTGGAAGAAGAAGAAAATAACCAGCACGTAGCAGACAATTAAGTTGTTTTTTTTAAGTTTCCACAGTCACTGAATTACAACAAAAGATGATTTTTTTTTTCTTGTTTGCATTATTATTGACGGCTGTGTTGATGTTGAGCCACCATTTCTTACGACTAGGAGCGGATCCGGGATTTTGTCAAAGGTGGGGAAGGGGGCACAATTCCACAAAATTACACTATTTTTTGATCAATTTTGTTGTGTATTTCAGGTATGACAATTGGGTTTCAAGGCGGGGGGGGGGGGGGGGGAGGGGTTGAGGAGCACCTGCCTGATCTGCCACTGATTATGAAACATATTTTTACGACTCGAAAGAAGAGAAATTACAGGACTATTTACTAAAGAAATAACACAAGCACAATTCAGCAAGTGCATTTGGGTAAAAAAAAACAACAACATATTTTCCATTAAAAAACGGTAGAATTGATAAATGGTATTATATCACGATCAGGTAGATTTTCGTATCTACATGGTTGCTTGCCTGTCCATATTGAATATACTTGAATTTGAAAAAAAAAAAAGTCAACAGACCATGGCCTAGTTAAACACACACTTGATGCCTGGCACATCATGGCCACAAAAGGGTACTCATTGGCATGATGGTGCTTGGAACTCATTTATCATAGCTCGGCCCATTAGATAAGAAAGTGCAGTATTATTACTGGCTCAACTTTGTTACCGAAAATTTTTGGATGATTTAACTTTTGCGAACTCTTTGATGGCTAAAAAGACCAATCCTGGAAAGGCACGCTTTCCTACATCTTGCATGGACACGCATATTCCAGTTAGTTCATGAGAAGCAGTGCTCTGAATGGAAGCAGGGGTGTTCCTTTTATGCTTTCTGCGTTTTTTGATACAGAAGTCAGGGGTCGCGGAGCGTTTATGAAAGTATGGGGGGGGGGGCTGAACATGAGAACAAGGATATTATTTCTTACTATAGATAGGCAGTATGAAACGTTTCTCCTATTTAAAAAATGGAGGCTGTAGGGAGAAGTTGTACTAGGAAATCGTCCTATAATGGCCTGTACTTTAGATGGACAGGAATGGTGAAATAGTGGAATGAACTAGGGAAGTTTGAATTGTTTCTATTTTGAAAGAAAACAGTTAACTACAATTTATTCCATTCAATTTATTTCAAAGTAACATTTAGCGTGAAGGCTTATAGCTATAAGTGCAAAACAGTATTAATCTTAACTTTTTAAAGAAAACAAAGAGTTACACCTATGCATTAGATTCTTCCTCACTTCCTGTAACACTGTACACTGAATGACACACTAGTACAATTAAAAAATGTAGATTTGGTTGTCGAGCCAGGCTGTGACGTACCAAGTCAATATAACGAATTCTCATTTAATGAAATTTAGATTAGAATGGAATCCCGTGTAGTTATCATTTTATTGGTTTTCACTTATCTCATAGTGAATGTATTGTTTTGATTCGTTTCCCTTGCCTGGTCGGCCTATTTAATATGAATTAAAAGGTTAACAATTCATTTAACTTAATTTAATGTGATAAATACAATTTTAGTTTGCTAGCAAGAGAACTATACATGTAGTATGAATGTTTCATGATGGCATCAACCCGAAACAATTATTATCATTATTATTATTATTAATAATAATAAATATAATAATAATAATAATAATAATAATAATAATAATAATAATAATAATAATTATAATTATAATAATAATAATAATAATAATGTATTTATATACGGTACATACGTTAGTATTCGAAGACATAACTACCCTCCCCCCCCCGCCCCCCCCCCCCCCCCCCCATTGGCGCACTGGCACATTGTAGCCGGGAAGGGGGGGGGGCGGGCTGACGCCTCTCGCTCGTATATCAACTTTCCAGTTATTAAATTTTGCCGCGAAGAGGAGAGAGCGAGTAGAAAATGGACCCTTTAAAAAATGTTATTTTACCATCAAAATACACCAGATAAGACATAAAAATTACATAATATTCTGGTTCCTCGCTGCCTGTAAGGATATTCAGGCACCTGTCCGAATATAGGAACTTTGAACATATCAAGGGCCGAACGAATATTTTACTAAATTTCTACCTGAACCTACAACTTCTTCGCTGTTTTTTAATCCCACAAATCCTAATGAAATAATTGAAATAACAAAAAAGTCAAGTAAATTACAAGGTCACGATAGAATTAGTGCTTTTCTCTTTAATACATTTTCTTGTTTCTCCTCTAACTCACATTTTTAATCTATCTATAAACACCAGGAAATGTCCGGAGTCCCTAAATATTGCAAAGGTAAATCCCGTGTTTAAAAAAGACAGTCCTCATGAAATAAGTAATTACAGGCCCATATCAATTCTTCCCAGCATATCAAAAATCCTAGAAAAGATTATTTACAAAAGGCTGTATACCTTTTTAGATACATTTCATTTTCTAAATCTAAATCAGTATGGTTTTAGAAAAAGACATTCAACCGACCTAGCTTTAGTACAATATATGATAAAATAACGAATTCCATGGCCAGTAAAGAACATGTAATAGGAGTATTCATGGACTTATCAAAAGCCTTTGATACGCTTGACCACCAGATTTTACTTTAAAACTTCACTCTTATGGAATTCGTGCAGTTGCCCTCTCCGTTTGAGAGCTATTTATCTAACATACAATTATGTAGTGTATAATGATGTTTCTTCAAATTTCCTACCCATCAAATGCGGTGTTCCACAAGGGTCAATACTAGGTCCTTTACTTTTCTATTATATATTAATGATTTAATCAATACAACGCCTCTCTTATCTTTCATATCATTTGCAGATTATCACGAACATCTTCTGTTCACATCGTAACTTAAAAACCCTAGTAAAATGCACTTAATAATGAGTTACCAAAGTTATCTTTGTGGTTTAAATGCAATAAATTGTCCCTTCATATACCTCTTGAAAGAAAAAGATAAACAAAATTTTTGGGCGTCATTATCGATAAAAATCTAAATTGGAACGAACATATACGTCACATAATTAACTCTACTTCTAGGAATGTTGGTATACTTTATAAAATAAAGAGATTCGTCCCTTGTAAAACGATAATTATGCTTTATAATTCACTGATATTACCCTATATAACATATTGCAATTTGGTAACATATTTTGGTGTCATTTGATAGAAGAGACCCTAATCTATCCACGGGTATGAAAATTTCCTACAAATGTTTTGAAATATTTATTTTGGGAGACTTTTTCCAACTGTTAACTTTTGGGGGGACGTACTGTAGTGTCCTGTGGGCTTTATAGGTCATATACATACTTATATCTTTAGGAAAGATTATTCTCGAAAGGCGCCTAACTTAAGCCCCCGCCTAAGTGTGTAGATTTAGGCCACCGAATTATGGAGAGCCAAATGTCACCCTCTTTTGATACTACAAACTCACCATAGTTCTGGGACTAAATACAAACACAAAAACTGACACGACAGAATTGGTTTCTGATGCTCATTTCATCCCATCAAATAATTTTGTTTCTTTATTATGTATAAATATAGTAATTTGCACGGGACTTGGGGGTTGGCGAATGGCCTTCCATAAATCAGTGGCCAAAGTTAAGCCAGGCTTAACTTAGGCCACTTTCGAGAATACGGGCCCATGATTTTAGAAAATTGTGCCTTAAAATGCAATATTCAAATCGTTCAGTTCTTATCGAGAGCTTCTTTTATTTACATGCATATATAAGATGAAAGAACTGAGGTCTTCACGATATAATATATAATATCAAACCCGTTGTATCACAATTTAGTATTTGTGTTGGATCTTTTAAAAAAAAAAAGAGAAAAAAAAAGAAAGAAAGGTGTGGAACATATCACGAAATAAATCAGTTGCATAACCTCGAATGTGAATAGATTCTGATAGCCCAGACGTGAATAAGTTTTCACGTGTGTTCTCACGCTGGATTACTTCATTGTAGTTGTTACATGAGTCCGTTGATCCATGTCATTCTATTTATCTCAATTTAATTCAGAAATGGTTCATTGAATAGCATTCCGTGATTATTCATAAATAGGAGCACTCTTCTTGTTGAAATAATTGCATAGCGACGGGGAGCAGAGCAAACATCTAGAACCTAGTGACCTTGAGGTCTATCTTGTCTAATAATTTCCTATTGGACAGAATGATGAACAGCTTATTTTGAAAAGGACAAAAAGTGGACAAAGTCCACAAACGCTTTGTTCGAGCTTTTCAACTTTATTTCCACATTCTCATAATGTGTTTTTCGTCAAATCACGCTCAGTCAGTCCAGGGGCGGCGCCAGGGTATTTAAATAGGGGGGGGGGGGGGGCAAAATGACGCGTATAGCATCGTCGCACGTCGAGGGTCTTGAAATAACAAATAGGACTATAACAGTTATGTCATAACTACATGGCCTAGCCTTCTCTTCTCTGTAATATTCTTCGATGAGTCAAAATAAACACTCAGAGAACACAAGAGTAGTACGATTTTGGTGTCTTTTACTGTGCGTTACTTTCGTGTGATATTCTTCGATCAAGTCGTTATCAGTATTCAATATTCCCACATCTCCCCCAAGCTTATTAAAGTCCAGAGTTCCATATAATATCAAAACCAAACAAAGTCCAAAAATCCTGCTCCAGAGTTCACTGATGATTTCCTTGAGTATATTATCATGCCAGTTCAATACTGTTTTAATTAAACTTTAAGTTTTCCGATACTGTCCAACCGCGAAAATCTGTTTTTAGTTTAATCAATTAGTAGGACAGTCTCTTTGGTTTTTTCACCAGTCTCCCAGATCTGGTACGCGTCTCTGTCGCAGCTGCAGATGGAGAGGCGTCCTGCTGACTCGGGTCAGTCTGCTCGGTAGGCTGCAGGGTATCTGGTTCACTGGTATCATCAGGCTCGTCACTGGAAGACTCAGGCACTCTAGTCGGCTTCCCTTGGTCCTGGATGGAAATCAGGGCCTGTCGGTTGCGACGTATTGTACCAGACTCTGTCTGGAGATGGTAAGATCTTGGTTGTTGCGCCTGCTTGGTGATTCTCCCATAGCGAGACTGATCACGGACCCACACCAAATCTCCTGGCTGTAGCTCTGGAAGGTCTCGTGAAGCATGGCGTCTGTTGTAGGTCATCATCTGATCTGACCGGTACTTCTCCTCTTTCTCTCTCACAGATTTCAGGTCCTGCTGTTGTACTTGTGGCAGGAGTGTGTGCGGCAGCACAGGGACCTGGGTTTTCAATCTCCTGCCCATAAGAAGTTCACAAGGAGCTAGCCCGTTTTGGAGTGGAGACACTCGGTAGCTGAGAAGGGCTAGGTTGATGTCATCGTTCTTTCTCAGCAATCCTTTCACAGTGCGAACTCCTCTCTCCGCTTCACCATTTGCTTGCGGGTACTTTGGGGAGCTGGTAGTATGGACAAATCCATATTCTTCCGCAAGCTTTCTGAAGTTGTCATTGGCAAATTGCGGACCGTTGTCAGATACCACAAGGTCTGGAATCCCGTGGACTGCAAACATCTCTTTCAGTGATGAAATCACTGCTGTTGTTGTCTGACCATGTAGTTGCTTGACTTCAATCCATCTGGAATAGTAGTCTACAACAATCAGGAATGTCTTCCCTTTGTGTTCGAACAAGTCCATGCCAAGACGTTCCCATGGCCTTGAAGGGAAGGAAGAGGTCATCAGGGGCTCATGAACCTCTTGTCGATGAATAGCACAGGTCGTACAGCTTGAGATCATCTCCTCCAGTGTTTTTGACAGACCTGGCCACCACACTGATCCTCTGGCTCTGGCTCTGCATTTGGTGATTCCCAGATGTCCTTGATGTAGCCTCTCAAGGATATCAAGTCTTAGAGGTCCTGGGATGACTAATCTTTCATCATAGACCAGCAAGTCATCTACCACACTCAAATGACCTCTCTGCTCGTAGTAGTGTTTCAGGATAGGGTTGTGTGGCATGTAGTCTGGCCATCCCTTGATGCAGTAGTCTCTGACTTTTGCACAAACTTCATCTGCTTTTTGTGCATTTCTGATCTCCTCTAGTCTCTGCACTGTTACTGGTAGGTTGATGGTTGATGTTGACGCATACAATTCAACCTCCTCTATGAAACTGACATCACTCCTTCCTGGCCTCTCTACCGGCGCTCGTGACAGGGTGTCAGCTGAGGTCTGTTGTTTCCCAGGAACATACAGTGTCTTTGCGTCAAATCTCATCATTCTCATTCTGAAGCGTTGAAGACGTGGAGGCATTTTGGCAAGTTCTTTCGAGTTCAGTAGAGTAACCAATGGCTTGTGGTCAGTTTCTACTTCGAAGTGAAGACCAAGTACATACTCCGAGAATCTCTCGCACGCCCACGTCGCTGCCAGTGCTTCCCTTTCGATCACTGCATACCTCTGTTCAGTCTCAGTAAGTGATCGAGATGCATAGCACACTGGTCTACGTTTTCCATCTGCTTGCACTTGATACAGGATTGCACCAATGCCAGTACCGGATGCATCTGCTGCAATGACTGTTGGGAGTTCTGGATCATAGTGAGCCAGGACTTCAGTTGAGATCAGCATTTCTTTGATCTGTTTGAAAGATCTCTGTTGCAGTTCTCCCCAGGACCACACGTTATCCTTCTTCAGGAGCTGGCGTAGAGGCTCACTTAGGGTAGCCAGTCCGGGAAGGAATTTTCCCACCTGGTTCACCATTCCGAGGAACCTTTGCAACTCTGTCACCGTACGTGGAACTGGAAAGTCACGAATGGCTCTCGTCTTGCTTGGATCCACCTTGACACCAGTTTTGTCTATGAAGTGCCCCAGGAACTTCACCCTCTGTTGTGAGAATTCACACTTGTCATGATTTAGTGTGATCCCAGCTTCCTGCAGACGTAGAAGGACAGCTCGAACTCTGGTGTCATGATCTCTTTGTGTTATGCCATGTATCAGCACATCGTCCATATGGCAAATCACTCCATCTAGTCCTTCTAGGATACTGGACATTGTCCTTTGAAAGACTTCGGGTGCCGACGTAATGCCGAATGGCAGTCGGTTGAAGCAGAATCTCCCAAAGGGAGTGATGAATGTTGTCAACAGCTTTGACTCTTCGCTGAGTGGTATTTGCCAAAATCCGCTGTTGGCGTCCAACTTGGTGAAGATTGTACTCTTTCCCAGCTTTGCAAGGCTTTCATCAACAGAAGACATCGGGTGAATCTCCCGTTCCACCGCTTTGTTCAGTGATGTGAGGTCTACGCAAATTCTAACTGAACCATTGGGCTTTAGTACCGGAACCATTCCTGAACACCACTTCGTCGGTTCAGTCACTTTGGAGATTACGCCTTGCTTCAACATGGACTCTAGTTCCTTCTTCACCTTTGGTAGAAGTGGATGTGGAACCTTCCTAGCTGTATACAGGCACATTGGTTTGGCATTTGGAGCCAATGTGATGTTGTATGCTGTCTTCAATTTCCCCAATCCAGTGAAGAGCTGTGGGAATTCAGCCTTGAAGTTTGCATTTTCAGCCTCTTGGTGGTCAAGTTCCTCCACCTTGCAGATCAGATTCAAATCTGAACATGCCTTCCTGCTCAGCAATGAACAGCTCTGATTTTTAATCACATAGAGAGTTTCCTTGATCTCTTTATCTCTATGTTGGAGGGTTGCTGTCATCTGTCCTATCACCGTCAGAACTGTTTCACCTGGACCATGTAACCTCTTGTTTGTTGGTTTTAAGGTATGTCTGTTCAGCCACGGAGTAGAGTCAGACAGCAGAGTAACTGATGCTCCACTATCTAGCTTGAAGTGTGTTTCAATCCCATCTACAAGGATATCAGCACTCCAGTATGTGTTTTCATTCTCGATGATTTCACCAAGAAAGGGGACCTCAATGTCATCTGAGTAATCCACTTCGCTGACTTTCACCTTTCCTTTTGCTTCTTTTTGTTTTCCCTTATCTGTGTTTTTGTTTCTGCACACAGACTGGAAATGGCCCAACTTTCCGCAGTTATGGCACTTTGCATCTTTTGCAGGGCAGTCTGCACGTACATGATTCTGCCGTCCACACCACTTGCAGTTCCCTTGCTGAGTATGAGGTGCTTTCTTTGAGGAATTTCCTTTGCTCTTGTGTCTGACATGCTCCACTGACAACTTCGAGCTTTCACTTTCTAGACCTCCTCTCATGACAGACTTATTTTGTTTCCGGGCTTCTGCTTGCCTACTCAACTGAACTGCTTTAGAGAGAGTAAGGTCTTCTCTAGATTGCAACTGATCAGATAGCGAGTCATCAAGCACCCCAACTACAATTCTGTCTCTAATCAACTCCTCCTTCAGTGTCTGATAACCACAGTCTTCAGCAAGCCTGTACAAATCGTTGATAAACGTATCGACACTCTCTCCAGGTCTTTGTACTCTTTTGTTGAATTTTGCTCTTTCAACCATTGTGTTTTTTCGTACATTGAAGTATTTATTCAGTGCAGACAGCACTTCATCGTACTTTGCTTTCTTCTCATCAACACCGAGAGACACAATGATGTCATCCGCACAATCACCCATCGCATACAGTAGTGTACTAACCTGTTCACTGTCAGGCTTAGTGGCGAGGCCGGATGCGACGCGATACCGTCCAAATCGACGTGACCATTTTGGCCATTGTTCAGCTTGATTCAGGCCTGCTACCTTGTCAAAACTGTCTGGCAATGGTAAATGCGAATTCTCCATGGTTCTTTACCTCGCTGCCACCATGTAATATTCTTCGATGAGTCAAAATAAACACTCAGAGAACACAAGAGTAGTACGATTTTGGTGTCTTTTACTGTGCGTTACTTTCGTGTGATATTCTTCGATCAAGTCGTTATCATTATTCAATATTCCCACATTCTCCATTTCCCCTTCTCTTTCTCCTTTTTCCCCCCTTCTTCCTCTTTTTTTTTCTTTTTTGCTCACTTGAAAAATGATAAGGGGCGGCTGCCCCCTGCCCCCCTGTAGCGCCGCCCCTGAGTCAGTCCCAGGGCAGTACACCAAGTAAGTGACTAAAAATAGTTCAATTTCTGATTGTGTGTGATTGTGTTTTATATTTTGTTTTATTTAGTTTTTTCATAATTCCGAAGGTCCGTTATAGTCCGACGGTTCGTAATTCCGAAAATGAAAAAGGGTTCATAATTCAGAAAGTTCATAATTCTGAAATGCAATAGAACCCTACATAAATGTTCGGAATTACGAACCTCCGGAAACATGAACTCATTTTCATGTTTGGATTATGAACCTTATTTCATTTTTGGAATTACGAAACGTCGGACTATAAACGGACCTTTCGGAATTATGAACGTTCGGAAAAATGACATGTAACAGGCCCCCCCCCCCCCCGGGGGGGGGGGGGTGTCTCATTGAGGCATGTACATCATTCTTTGTGCGTCCATGAATGTATACATTTTTGCAGATAACGCAAAGGTATATTATTTTTCAGTTGTATATCTGTATAATTTCAAGTAAGCTGAGATATTAAGTGAATTACAAGTACATGTATGTGTATATTCTTTGTTCTTCCATGAATGTATACATTTTTCCATATATATATTTACTTGTAATTAATTGTATAAGTTTCTGTTTATACTTTATTCGTGATTGTAATGTTTCTATTTTTGTACATCTGTTGATTTCACTGAAAAGAAATGAAACAGAATACTTAAAACCAAAAAAAATCCGCATACACGAAAAGGGATAAAAATGGTACTTTTTCAGCATTAGGCGCTTAACCCGGGTTACGCGTATAGGGTGTCAAAAGCAGCGAAAATCAAGAAAAAGGGTATCAAATTCAGATGTGATAAGAAAAAGAAGATCCGTGGAAGGTGGGGGGGGGGGGGTATAGTTCGGTAATATGTTCCAAATTAGGTTAAATTTCTTTTACGGTTCCTTTTTGGCTAAAAAAAAGGTCTGTGATGATGATAAGTAATCGTCAACTATAGGATGTAAAAGTACCACGCAAGACATAGAATTGCCGTTAAGGGTATAAAAATCAGAGATGTTAGACGGGTTTCCCTGTTATAGGGTATCAAAAAACTACTCCTATTGCAATCCCCGTTTAGGGTGCTTTTCAGAAAGTGATTTACGCGGATGATGTACAGGTCTCAATGAGACATCCCCCCCCCCCCCCCGGGTAACGGGGTTAATTGCCTTGACAGGCTTGATCAGGGCAGGTAATAACACAAACAAAAATTGACATCCCATGTGTAGCGGGCATAAAAACTAAATAAAACAAAATATCAAACACAATCAAACACAATCAGATATTGAACTATCTTCAGTCAGTTACTTGGTGTACTGCCCTGGGACTGACTGAGCGTGATTTGACGAAAAACACTCAATTATGAGAATGTGGAAATAAAGTTGACTAAAAGCTCGAACAAAGCATTTGTGGACTTTGGAGCAAGAATAAAGAAACGTAAATGGTGATCATTTGTGTCTATTCTCTGAAAGTACTGAATAGAACCTTCCAGATACCATGGATACTGCAGCACGTTCAAAGCCACGATTGCTTATTTGTTGGAGTGCAGCAAAGGCGGCGCTTCCGGGGGTAGGGATGGGAAGAGGCATAGTGCACCAACTTTTTCAAGTACCCCAGAAGTGCCCCCTTTTATTTCTGAAAAATTCCCCCTTTCTCCCTGATAAGTGACCTTTTACTACTAAAAGTGCCTCTTTTCCTGTCTAATAAATACCCTTTCCCCCTCTGATTGCCCCTCTTCTCTCTCTTCTCTCTTTTCAGATCTGATAAATGCCCCTTTTTACCTCTTATACGTGTCCCTTTTCCTACTAATATGTGAAAGAAAATATTTGCTTGCTCGCTTCGCTCGCTCGCACATGATTCATTAGGCCAGTAAACACAACTGCTATTTGGGGAAACGGAAGCAGTATCCAGAACCACGTAAAGATAAAAACAATAAAAATGAAGAAGATGATGCTCGATAATGTATTAATTATACTGTAGGGTAATACCAATATCACAAAATGGTCCTTTTTTCGCTTTGTGTACACCCTTCTTGGTTCCCCCTTTTTTAAAGTGCCCATTTTTGCTGGTGCCCCCTTTGAAAGATGCTCCGCCGCCCCTGGAGTGCAGTTATGACAAAAATAGAAAATTCATCTTGTATCTCACAGTGACTGTAAATCAATGATAATAAAAAAGTAAGGGCATATACAGAAGGCCTATATTACTTTTGTCATGTTTGTTGAAAAATAATATGTTGATAGTGAAGTCTTCTTGTTAAAACAAGAGACTCGAAATGTTAATAAAGTCTCCATTAATTTGTAGATTCAAGTTTATGATTTCAGTTTTCTATCCTCTATTGGCTCTTGATCAGTATCACTGTACTCTTTACATTGTGTATGTTTTCTATGAAAGTCAGTATCTATTTTCAAATTTAGTTTAAATTGCATTATTTTCCTCAATTGCAGAGATAAGATTGATCTGTTTTAATCAACTGATTTATTACTTTAACGTATATGAAATTAGGAAGAATGAAGGGAGCCACCGTGCAAAGCAGGTGATATTGATATTGATATAAGACAAATTTATCCCAGACAAAGACTGAGACCAAAGAAGAAAATAAAATGTCGGACTCTTTTAACTCCACCGTTGAGCCGTATTTATCCCAATAAAGGTATGACCCAGAAGTTTAACATCCAGACCCCAATATTTCTCAATATTCTACAGGTCATTTCAAGCCACAGGCTCTACCCAGCGTGGGGACAGTTGACTTTATGCAATCTATGATGTGTGATCTAAAAACAGAGTGTTTGAGTACTGATCAGGTACCGAAATCAAACGAACCACCGACATACGGAGCAAGGTGAGATGATGATGATGATGATGGTGATGGTGATGGTGGTGGTGGTGGTGGTAGTGATGATGATGTTGATAGATTATTAATGAAGTCAGTTATGTGTGATCTAGAGACAAAGTGTTTGAGTACTGATCATGTACCCAAGTCAAACGATCCACCCACATAAGAAGCAAGGTGATGATGTTTTTGTTGTTGTTGTTGTTGATGATGATGATGATGATGATGATGAAGATGATGATGATGACAATAACAATAATAATAACAGATTGCATTTATGCAGTCTATGAAGGAGAGGGCGCCCATAAAATATTACCAATATATACATGTTTTGAAATACTTCCCCAATATCATGAATGTGGAGGGGAGCATATTTTTCATATTTCCTTTCTCTTTATAATCGTTTTGCTGAATTGTTATTACAGTATTTAGATTTTTTTGAAGTAGTAACTTGCTGACGAATTTATTCAAACAGGATCCCATAAATCTAAATTAAATAATTTTGTTTAATGAATGATTTAATTGTTTAATATAATTTGTCTGCACCGTGTTAGTTTAATTTCAAAGCCGATAGAATTTTCCCTCTTCTCACCATACAATATTGATCACTTTCTCAAATTAATTATCGAAGCTACTCCTATTTATTTTTACCTTTTGAATATTATAATTAAATAACTGTGATTCTAATTAGAATGTAAAATTATGGTATTTTTCTCATGTAATTTTTGCATGAATACAGTATTTTATTTATTTAATTCTAAAAAAATTCAGTCATTTTACAGCAAATGTGACTATATTCGAACATTATTGTTTTTTTTTATTCAAATAAACCATTCTAATTAGTTCAATTCTTAGTAATACATTTGTTGAGTACTATTCAGAAATATTTAAATCAAATTAAATTACATTTAATCAGAGCGACACATTTTCTTGTTTCTTTACAGTATTGGTCTGTTACTGGATGACTTGGAGCCTTTGTTTTCAAACGAGTCATCTATTATCAACGATCTAGAGTCACTACCTGATACCCTAGGACCATTGATTAATCTCACAAAAACTCTAGAAGATACATTCAACATGATTAATGGTAATGATTATTAATGAGCTTTTATAGTTTTCTGTCAATTAAGACAATTATCATTATTGATCTTGCATGTCTATCGCACTTCATACTAATATTCAGTTGTTTTTCGGGGTGTAAATTGCAAGCAATTATTGTTTTTGAATTGCTCTACCATGTCTATGGTTCTCAAATTTGTTACATTGATATATAATGCTCTATACATGCAGGAGAGGAACAAGAAATTTGTAAAGGGGGAGGCGATACCATCCCCCAAAATGCACAGTAAGGGGGCAATTCTTTTGTTGTGTACATCGGGTGGCCGATTGGATTTCAATGTGTGTGCGTGGGGGGGGGGGGGGGGGGGGTGGGTAGAGGAGGCACGGGCTAGTAGTGCCAAAATGACCTATTGCTGGGCGGTATTCTCGTACACTGACCGCAACCGAATTCTAAACTTCAGCCCTGCACCAAACATAAAACCTAACCCTAACCCTAAACCTACCCTAAAACCCAATTGCAATCCTAACCCTACTATCTTTAACGAAAAAAAAAAAAAAAAAAAAAAGCCCCGGGTAATATTCACCGGAGCATTATGACACTGCATGTACGTATATGACATAGAAGTTGTCAAAATGGATCAACAGACTACAATCTAACTTTATTACTTCAATTTCTTTCATTCTTTATTCGAATATTAATAGAACAAAACATTTATCTGGGGGATTTCTTTACGAATCGTACCAAGATGCAAGAAATTTTACTGAACGAGTTTCAAGGTGCAGAGGGTGATTTGATTGAGGCAATGCTGGCAGCAAGAATCAACGTCTTAGAGGTAAAGAAGGAGAAATGTTCCGGCCCTTTTCTTTTTCTCTCTTCTCATATGTCTCTCCCCTTTTCCTCCTCCCAATATCTCTCCCCACTCTCTCGCTCCATCTTTCCCATGTCCCCTCTCACTTTCCCTCTCTTCCTCCCCCTCTCCGATTTCTATTCCTCATCTCTCTCTCTCTCCCTCCATCTCTCCCCCCTCTCTCCCTCTCTCTCCCCCTCTCTCTCTCTCTTTCTCCCCCCCCCCCCCCTCTCTCTCTCTCTCTCTCGTACATCCTGTGTTCTCACGTCAAAATGCAATGTTCTCTGATTTTACTTACACACTCCAGCACTGTTCGGTTATGTTTCACCTGTAGAATTAATTCGAAGTATTTAGGCAAAACAAAACCCAAATCAGGTATATAATAAAAGTGTTCTCACTGTAACTTCAAATCATGCAGATATAATATAACTTTTATTATTGGTGTCGCGTTAATCGCTAAAAGTAGATTGAACTATATATAGGGCTGAAAATGTATACATTTAAACATCACCCCGCCCCATTAATTGAAGAAACATACATTTAACATTATTTAATCAAAACTATATATATATATATATATATATATATATATATATATTGACAGCTTCTTGATGTGATTGGTTACTCCGATTCTGAAAGCTTGGTCTGTAATGCGACATCTCTGCAGACCTATGTCATCTTCCCTCCTAATACCGACGTGGAGAACATTGCTAGTGCTCTCTGCAAGCTGAAGAGAGAAGATATTGAAAACATCATTAACATCATCTTGGAGGAACTTGATGTAGATTACATTGCTGATGAGGTAACCTGTTCACGAAAATATTACATGAGCTTTTCTTTACTTACATTTTATGATATAATTTTGACACCCATTGCTTGTTATATATAATATGTTATTCAGATAATATGAGTAACGTGATCTCTATGTTTCAGGGGTTTCACGGAATATGAAATGATGTTTTAAAATGCGATACAATACGCTAAATTCTCGCTGCTCAGGAAAGGGTCACTTGCATATGAGGCTTTTTACTAGATACTTGCAAATAAGGGCATTTTGTTTTACTATTATTAAAATGATAATAACACTATAATTTCGCCCCTGAAGTAATTTGAATTATATCCCCTCAAATCACCACTTTCGAAAGGTCTTGTATTTTAGAGGGATCATTAAGGGGAATTAGAACTTAGTATAAGTATTCATTTTGTTTTGTTTTCATTGTCATTATTGTTTCAAAAGGACTTCAAAGTAGAACCTCTGTGACTTTCTCGAATGTAAAACTTTTGTCTTGTCTCAACATTATTAATTACTACAAAAGATCAGGGGCGTCGATTATGTGGCAGGTGGGTAAAGAAAATATTGGGAGGACAAACATATCGCTTTGCCCCCCCCCCTCCCTCCAAAAAAAAATAAATAGATAAATAAAAATAATCCGGAGGTGTAATATAAATAATAAGGAAAATGGTGCAAAACTCTGGAAGTGAAACCTTAAAATAAATGAAATACAAAAGGTATTACATGATCAGACTTCAATTTCGCCGCGCGCTCCACGAGCAAATTCTGAACTCTTCCCTGCTTAATGTGACCCTGGAAAAGCTGGTGAAGGTCATGAAGGATACTATTGGGCTATATCTTGCCCCCCCCCCCCCAATCCGAAAAACAAATTTATTGACGCCCTTGCGAAAGATGTATTGCCGTAACTTTAGTAACCTGAAGGTTCAGAAAAGACACGAAACAAAGTTCGGATTTCTGGCTAAAATGTCTTAATATGGGCAATAGAATGTAAACTTATAAGTTATTTATATACACTCAGGAATAATAGTAGCCTAGCTAACCCTATATTCCCTAATCGGTGGGCATAATTTGTTTGTTTGTGTTGATATCATAAGTTTGCTGGAGCGGCCACCGCGTAGTCTGCAAGTACAGACCCTAATTTGACACTTTATCTGAAAATCATTGTGTTTTGAGAGAAGCCTAATTCAGCTACCTAAGTTCTGGTCGTGTCAATGTCAGGAGCAGCTATAGTACATGGCCTATGGTAGTCTTACAGTGCAGACACTCTTTTTACGACTGACCAGGGTTTGTGCCTGCAAACTAGCCACCGCGCGCCCAGCGTTGACTCCACTTATCGACATCATGCTCATCTCCACTGCACTGTTCTTGCTTCTCATTTATAACAGGTGACAACGTTTTTGCGTGCCCTGGATCGGTATGGGTTAGATAACTTCACCAGAGATGTGTTGGAGATTCAGGATCAATTAGAAAACATCACTGCTCTGGGTGACTTCGTAGATGTTCTCCCTCAACTCATACAGCTTACCAGACTGGTACCTGATATTCAGAGGTTTTTAGAAGCCATACAAGGAAGCACTGTCCACCAGACGCTTTATGTGTAAGTATTACCCTTTCAACTCTTACCCCAGAGTTTCAGGGTGTGTAGCCTCCTGTAAGTCCCACCTGCCGCTCTGGTAGGAATAGTGTTAGCACATATCTGTGTGCAATGTATATTCACTGTATTCTTTTTCGGTAACCACAAATATAGTGATGTAGGCATATTGCAAACTGCAATTAGTGATTGTGGACATGCGCAGTTGCTGCACAAAACATATGAACAGTAGCCTACCACTGTAAACTTTTAGAGGGTTAAATGAAGAAGTTTTAGTTGCAAAGGATGTAGAAGTAATGAACTGTAGGCTATCATTCTATAACAATAACTATAATACACAACCACTTAAACAAATGTTAAAGCAGAGATCGAGGAAAAACAGAGGTGATTAACATTTCAACCTACATTTTTGAGATTTCTAATCTTGAGGTAATACTAATTTCAGTTGAATACTGAGGATTTAAATGTTGTTACACTCACATGTCTGAATACATAGAAATATTGGCCTTTAATCCTTCTACCCAAAGTTACTTCATTTTCTTCATCATATACTTTTTGAAACTTCATCAGGTTAAGAAGAATCATAGCAGCTATTGATTGGGAGGGTTCACCGCCATGGTGGTCAGATGTCCAAGAACTTCTCTTTCGCATCACAGACATCATTTCTGCTGGCTTTGATATGATTCTCAATGTCCGATGTAAGTCTTTCTTCTCAAAATATTTGAATCATTCAGAAAAACAAAAAGCTGTTTTAATTTCTAAATTTCTTATGTCAGATCCTCACACATTCAAAAATACATATATTCATAATTTTTTGTTGTTCATGGAGATTTGTAAAACTCATTGTAAATATCAAAACATATTTTTAAGTATAGTTTTGTGTAAGTTTCCCATATTTTGGATCTCATATCAATTTTGTAATTTTGAATTATTTTAAGTATGATACATTTGTCATTTCTTACTTGTCAGGATGACCATAAGAAATATATTTTGTTTATTTTGGCAAGTCCGAGCTATATTGTTGTATACATTACAGACCATATCTGAGATTTTTTGATGACTGTGTCAAGATTATAGCCCACATAGAGTTGGATCACACACATATCACACAATGTCATAATACAATCCCATAATACTTAGTATAATATATAAGAAATACCTTGCACTTGGCCTTTTTATATATCTGTGATTATTATTGTGACCATACTATTCTGAATAGATAGTGTGAATGAAAGTAAATGAAAATAAACATGAAATTGAAAGTGATACAGGCTCTCCTGCAAGTCCTGGGCCCGTTACAAAAATTTGCAATAAATTGAAAAATGGCAATGGCCAATGAAGATCGTTGTTGCATGGACATATTGTTTGCATTTAATTGCAAACCTTTGTGTTACGGAGCCCAGGCTGTACTGTCGACATACATATTCCCCTTATCTTATCCCCTTTGGTGCATGCTGTGGGCAGCAAACAGCAATTTAGAATATAAATATTCTCCTTCAAGTTATTTCAAGTTATTCAGTAAAAAGTTATTTCATTCTTCTTAAACAAAGGGATATGCAGTGAGAACATTTATCTCAAAAATTGTTCCATTGAAGATATCAAAAGCCAACTGTACTTTCTCTGCAATTAAAGATGATTTTTAAAAGTTAGTTTATAATGTTGTAATGTTAACCTAGTAAGTAATGCTGAAGGGGATAAATCATATTTTCATCAATCATAGAAATTGATAATATTGAAGACTGCAATAACAATTTCCTCTTTCTTTCTCTTCATCTTCAGATGGTGATGTGACCTTCAAAGATATCTTTGGCAATGGGAAGGTGCTTCAGGATGTCCTCTGGAGGTTCAATGTTAGCGGTGATTCTCTAGTAGGACTTCTTAACAGCACTATCCAAGCAGATGGGGTAAGACCAACAAACCAGCTGTAATGCCCGATGGCAATGTGTGAGAGGATGAAGGATTGATTTTTTTATGTATGTGTGGCAGAGGCAGATGAAATATTGTTGAGAAGAGGGAGAGAGGAAAAGGGGAGGGGTGAGGGGATATGGAAGGGGAGAAGGGTAGGGGAAGGAGGGTGAAGGGGTTAGGTGAGGAGGGCGGGAGGGACTGAGGGATAGGGAGAGAGAGAGGGGGAGGGAGGGGGTTGAAAATTGGAATTTGTTCATGTAGTTCATTGATATTTACTTTAAAAATTAATATATTATTGTCATTAATTAATCACTTGATTGATTACAAGTAGGAGGAGGTAAAAGTTTTTTGGGGGGCCAATAAGAATTGAAAAGTCTCAATGTTTGCAATGATCTCACCTGGGCATAATTGGCAATTTGATTAACAGTATTCATGTGTTTATATTTCTAGTCACATGATGAAAAGTTTTAAACTGTTAAAAGCTTTAATTTATTTGTCAACTTGTACACAGAGAGAGTGGGGGAGGGGGAGTGAAGAGTGTTGAAGTCAGATATATGAGAGAGAGAGAGAGAGAGAGGAAAGAGAGAGAAGAGGAGAGAGGGAGAGAAGAGAGAAAAAGAAAGAAGAAAAAGAGAAAGAGAGATAAAGAGAGGAGAGAGAGAGAGAGGGAGAGAGGAGAGAAAGGGACAGAGACAGAGACGGAGAAAGACACTGAGAGAGAGGATCATGGGGGGGGGGGGGAGAGGGAGAGGGAGGAGAGAGAGAGAGAGGGAGAGAGAGAGAGAGCAAGGGAGAGAAAGAAAAATATATAAAATTGTGGAACAGGGTTAAATAACAGCAGTATCTGGTCATGACCTGGAGTTTCTGCACATAGTCATTCTCTTCTCATATTTTTCTATGCAGTATTATTTTAATGTTTGTGAGAGAATTCATTAACTGAGGTAAATAGATACAAAAAGCAATTTGAACTGAATTTACTGGAAATACTACTATATAAAACCATTATTATTAATACTATTATTAATACTATTATTATGATAATTGATATCATTGATATTAAAAGATTATTATTCTAATTCTTAATATCATGGATGCTTTTGAATATATCATCATTCATTTTGCTCTATTATTATTCTTCATCTTCTATATTTGTGCAGATATCAGATTTCATCTTCTTTCTAAGCAATCCCGATGCCAAAGTAGAGGCATACTGCCATGGAGAGATCAACCTGGATGACTTTCTGACATCAGAGGTCGCTGTTAATGAATCGATGCTGAGGAATGCATTATGCAAACTTGAAAATGGAACATCTTTCTTGGAAGCTCTACTTAATGAATACAGTGTTGGAAGAAGCATAACAGAAGTAAGTACTTCTCCTTTACAGACACATACAATGTATGTGTTGGTCTTCATTGGGAATTTTACACCATTCGTGTATTCACCCGGTAACAGATTTCATAATTTTCCTGAAAGGTTTTATGTGATGTGAATTCCAATTATGAATTTTAGAAGATCTGTCTTCACTTGAATCATATCTAATGCTCTTAGCATGCTCCTAATAATGGAATGATGGTCCAATAGCATAGCTGCCAACTGTTACGAAAAATTTGTAATTGTTACGAATTTTCAACCTCTTTATGAAATTACGAATTTTCTGACTATTTTTACAAATTTTGCCTATTTTGATCAAAATCCCTCACAAACCCACAGCATTTGACAAAAAACCTTGGAACCACATAGAAACATGTACAAACTCAAACTCGCCAGCCCGATAACAATAAGCCCAACTGGGTGGGAAATACGCAGCAGTTGCAGCTGAACGAACCGTACGGGCGTTCACTAGTTTGCATTGTATAGTGTATTGAATACCGACCATTCGCTTAACACACATAGAGTCCCACCTGTATAAACTTGTGTAGGAGATCTATGACTATGAATGACTCACTGTTTCCCCGAGCGTGCTCGCTAACTCATCAATTTCAATGTTAATATGTAAGTGGCATTGATTAGAATAAAAAAATGTCAGAAAATATACTGGTAGATTTCGTTTGCCCCGATTTTCTCCGTATTAGTTAAATTCTACTCTATTTTAGCCAGTAATCTGTCAGTAATGCCCCGGTAGTAAGAGCGGTATCCTACCGAAATTGCTGCCTGAACTTCGGGGGGGGGGGGGGGGGAGGTGTCCAGCAGTAACTGGTTCACTGAGCTACAAATTTCAAGATTTATCAGTCTTTGAAACAGTTTACCTAACATCATTTTTTGACAAGTACAGTTAATATTTGATGATAAATTCATCTCACCATATATTTCATGAGATGACTGACACATTCTTATCAAATTTAGACTCCCCTGAAATAAAACGTAAATTTCATGCACTTCTGCATTTTCAAAACACTTTTTTTTTGGGGGGGGTATGAGAACCTGTAACACATGTGGTGTGATGGTGTACTATACCAGTACTGTTTGGCTGTGAATGGACTAGAAAGCAAATTTAGTCTCTTTAAATGAACACACATGCACATCAAAGCCTCCACCCACCCTCACACTCACACCCACACCGACACCCACAACCACGGTTATTTTTATCATAAAAGAGCCCCGAAAGCTGTTTTTCATTTTTTTTTTTTTTTACTTTGTTGATGGTTCGTGCAGCCATGGTTCTCAGAGGGTTAATTTTCTATAATTATATATAGTATTAGTCAAGTGTCAGGAAAGGCAGGTAAGCCTGTGTTTATGTCATGCGGCGCTGCGGCGCCGCGCATATTTTTGCGTTTTCTTTTGTTATGAATAAAAAAATCCAAAATGATGCTTTTGTTACTAAATAAAAGTTCAAAATGGCAGCTATGCAGTAGCAATCTGAATATATTTTCTGGATGCAAGATTTATGTGCATGTCGCATGGGAATTCTACCAAGTTG
Source organism: Heliocidaris tuberculata (assembly GCA_025618425.1). Taxonomy (NCBI): domain Eukaryota; kingdom Metazoa; phylum Echinodermata; class Echinoidea; order Camarodonta; family Echinometridae; genus Heliocidaris; species Heliocidaris tuberculata. The sequence goes on from CM046841.1 coordinate 7,942,226, forward strand.
CTTGTGAGCTTATCAGCACCATGGAAACATGCTAGCATGATATTTTCACCATAGATGTATTCTAATAGATATTCATCAAAGTATTTTCAGTTTTACTCCAATGTTTCACAAATTAAAGTTGAAAGATCAAAGTAAATGTATGAAGAAGCAATGAGCAGTAAAGTGATTATCAAAACTCTCATTTTCTTGTGGCTATTGGATGAGAGAGCTGGAAGATGCGGTTTACATATGGATGGGGCATGTTTAAAGTTGTGTGTCATTGTTTATAATCATTGAAATGATCCTTTGACTAACATGTCCATCTCAGATCAGTCCATCCAGAAGCTCATTTTCCTTACAAACACAAGTTACCTGGGTCCCTCTATCTCCTAATCTGCAGATCATACAAAGCCTGAATGGACTCTTCAAGCCCATTGGACCTGGTCTGGATCTAGGACTACTGATCAATGAGACCCGTGAGATCTTCCAGGATATAGACCTGTTACCAGACTTCATCAAAGAGCTTCCGTCCTTACTAGGGGTTCTAGACAGTCCTCAACTCGCTCCCCTCCTCACTCTAGCCACCCTTAATCAATCATCTCTCCAAGAATTTCTTATTACAATGTGAGTCCACTGTTATTCTCCCTGTATAACTACTTTGCTTCAGAGCAGATTCACAAAATGCTCATTTGATCTTTTTTTTAGCTTTCTATTTCATTTTATTTCTTTACTGTTCAGTTTCAGTATTGTATTGGGTAATGTTGTAATAGTATGGGCCTCTTGTCGTGTTAAGTTGATTTCAGGATAAATATTACATGAACAAAAATAATATTACATTTGTAGCAATTTATGAAAGGAATTATGCTCTGTAGAAAAGCAAGGCAGCACTTGAACATTAATTTTGAGCACCTATACTGCCAGAAATTGCATGTCCTTCCCATATTCACCTGGACTGCCAAAACTGCTGGTATATTCCATCTGCTATAGCAGGAAGATTATAGAGTCTTTGGGTTATGATATCTTGTGCATTATTTTCTGAGTCTAAACATTCATTGGAAAAAGGTGTTTCTATAGAAATTTTATTGACAAAATAATATGCAGGCATGAAAATTTTCCGCGTATCCGCGGATTTCCGCTTTTTCCTCCGATCCTAGATTTTTTTCCGCGTATTTCACTTTTCCATAAAAAAAAATCAAATTTCCGCGCATATGCCATCGTGTATACACAGTAATACATGGGCATGCAATAAAGACGAAATCGGAGGCGATCCCTTAACTTACTACACATACACTCGCACTGCACCTCGTGTCCGTGTATGCTCTCTACGTGCATGCGAAGGGATCGCCTAATAACCGCAGAGGATTTGTGTGCATACGCAAAATACCCCCGCCCGTAATTGCGCACTCGCATGAAGGCGGAAGGCTATTCATACTACAAGCAAATGCATGTTATTACATGTACACAGTCACACAACGCATGTGCAGTGCACATGTGTTTGCCAGTGCAGTCGCGACGTGATGTTTCAAGTGAGCGAATGATCTGTCTTTTGCCGAGTTGGATTGTAATATTAAAAGGATAAGCCTTGGAAATACCCAGTTTTATAGCAAGATTGTGGATAAGACTAAAGTTTGACTTCATCCCGGCATCTGGAAAAAAGTAAACGGCATGCATTTTGCAAGGTGTGTGATCATCGACGATGAGATATTTTGATCGCTCACGGCGGCTGAGCTGTGTTGAACGCACGGCACGAAGTCACAACAACTTACTAGTCTAGAAAAGTAAGTTTGGATTTTGGAAAGTGGATTATTTGTTGCTTATTCAGCTCAGTTTTATTCATGAAAGTGCTCTGCACATAATACACATTAAACACATTCGGTGGTATTGATAAAAATGTGTAGATCTATTCAGAGCCTGTTTTGGGGTATGACTTATGCTATATAGAATCATCTTAATCCAGATTCTCATTGAATATGAGGTTAAATATCTCACCACAGAATGCACTAGATTGCACAATTCTTAACCCCAAATTTGAAAAATTTCCCTACCGTGGGAGGGGGGATACCCCCCTCCCTCACCCTCCCCCGCTCGGTCGCTTCGCTCCCTCGCTTTGGTTCGCGAAAGTTTTTCAGTGTTTTTTTTTAACAGCACTTTTCATGCCTGAATATGCATTTGCTATTTTTTCTTGTAAGTAACTAAATTACAAATGGAATAATAACAAGGAAATAATAATGATAACTGATGAGCTTTTCACTATTTTCTTTCTCCTCCGCTATTTTATTCCTACCAGGCTAGTTGAGGGGACCACAGTGGTTGAGGGCATGTTCACTCAGCATGCCTTCTGGCCGATCATCCAAGAGCAATTAGCCTATCAGCTTGTCATCCTGGATGCTCAAACAGCAGTCATAAACAGAGTTATGGGTAGGTGGCAGATTGATAGGCTGGTATTTATATAAGCATATTATATTTCGTTCAAGTTTTAGACCCCAACATAAATGGTTCAGTTTATAGTCCACTGAATTATGGAATCCCTAAGGTCAATCTCTTTATCTTGTACAAATCACCATAATTTGATAACTAAATGAAAATGCAAAAACATGTAAATATGATATTGTTACATTTTCAGTGAATCACCAAAATTTTGTTTATTTTGTTACATAATTGCATTAATCTTTGTGAATATTAAGGGTTGATGCTTTGCCTTCTATAAATCAGTTGATTAAGTTAAACCATATTTGACTTCAGGTGTTTTGGGGAATACAGGCCATAGAGTATAAAATCAGTAGATTAGATTTCTTAAAGGGAAATCTAACCTTAATGGAAAGTTGTTCTGAAAGAAAGCAGAAAAATCAGAGCAGCAGATTAGTGAAAGTTTGAACTAAGTCGGACAAGAAATAAGAAAGTTATGAATTTTTTAATGTTGCAATCACTATACTTATGGGAATTTAAAATTAGCTGATTCGGTAATGTGACTGCGATGTAGCGGTAGACAACTCTTCCATTTGCTCCAAGTTTTCAAAATTTATAACTCAATTTACAGAGATTTAGTGATCTCAATTTTCAAATGTTCATATCTTTCATATTCTTTGTCCAATTTCTTTCAAACTTTCACAAACTTGTTTTTCTTATTTGTATGCTTTCACACAAATCAGCTTATCATTAAGGTTGGATTGCCCTTTAAAGATTTTAGTAAAAGTCACCATTAGGGGAAAAATTTCAGTTGGATCGATCGAATGTTGTTTTTTTATTTATATGACTGTATCAGATTCTGAAAGTCTATGGAAGGTTGTAGAACTTTTGCAAAGTTTAACCCAGGAGTGTCAAGTCTGACAGACATGTGCGCTATACAAGAACCCACTATTCTTATTATTATTATTATTATTATTATTATTATTTATAACACGATAAAAACTACTTTCGAAAAAAAAACTCAAGGGCAGTTTCAAAGGCCTATTGTACTGCCCATAGAAATCAGGTTCGGATTACGTAATACGCCATTGTAATGTTCGCACGTTTCTAAAGGTGATAGACAGGGCTATTGAAATTGCCTTCAGTTGATTTTTTGAAAGTAGTTTTTATCGTACTTTATCAGGCCGGGATATTTTGGCTATGCCACATCTGGGGGGGGGGCAGATTCTGCCCCCCGAGATCTCGGCCCTTTTCCATGCGACGTGATCTACAAAACTGTGTAGTGAATTGCTCCGAAATAATTTCACATTAATTAATTATGCTAATTTTTGTGTGTAATCAGAATTTTGCTCTAAATCATTAAATAAAGCTAAAAAATGCTAATTTTGTTCTAGACACTCTTTGCAGTATTCTTAATAGCAAATGTACTTGAAAAAAAATTCAGTATCAAAATTGATTTCTTCCGTATTTTACTGTATTTTAAATTTCTGATGTATTTCTTTGTTTTCTACCTTTTGTTTTTTATTGTTCTTTTGATGAAATTTGTCATGGACACTTTTGCGATCATAAACAGATGAAATAAATTAATTTCAATTAGTAAAAGTATGAATATTCATAGATTTATAAATTTTGGCTGAAAACATATGTTGTATTGAAATTATACATGAAATCACATTTTTGAGCAATTTTTAGTCTCACATGCAAGTACGAGATGTTGCGTGACTTTAGAACCACAAGCCTGGACATCGCAAATTTGGTCTCAAAAGATGCTTGAGATGCGAAAGAAAAAAGGCATGAAACACCGTGGCGACTGCTTTTGCACGCTGCAGACATATCATGTGAAACGTCTAGGGGGGCAGATTCTGCCCCCCCCCCCCTGGCCTGATTAGGGTTAATGAAAATATGAGATCCCATTGTAGGAAGTTGCCATATACATGTACTCTCTATTTAGGTTACTTTAAGTGCTTAAGATGTATTATTTTTGAATCTCAGTATGCATTGTCTTGAATATTTCATCATGACTGTGATTCCAAATGAAATAAACAAATATATTTTCAATCCTATCAATAGGTGGTGCTCTCATCAACGCTTTCAAGGATGACCCCTTCACTCAGGTCGGAGAGCTGTTCCTTGAGTTTGGACCCAACATCACCGAAGCCATCCTGTCAACGTTCCTTGATCCATCAAAAATAGAAGTAAGCTACCCTCTTACACTTCCACAGTCAGTTCAGTTACATTTACACCGTGAGCAGAACCCCCCCCCCCCCCCCCCAATAAAAAATGTCAACTTAGATGCTTGGATTAGAACAAGTTCATCTTGTAACAGAACCAGAAACATGTATTAGCAATTTATTTCATGGCAGATATTTTGAAATTAAATAGGATTTGAAAATCAGATTTTGGCTTTGATGGGTCATTTGTGATAATTTTATGTAATGTTAATGTTGAGGAGTTATAAATCTGTTCTGGGAAGGCTGTTTTAATTGCATGGTTTGTGTCTACAAAAAATTGTGGATATAAATCATCAGTCTTAACCTGTGGAAAAAGTAACATTTTAATTTCAGGCATTGTATTTTTTTTTTCAAATGGATCCTAAATACCTGGCTAAAGCATCAGTAAAATAATAAGTGGTCCAAAGTGAATGCTCATGAACATTTCAAGAAAGAAAGAAATGACCTTGAAATGCAAAATAAGAAGATATTTTCTATCTTTACCTGGTCGATGTTTTCTTTCTATTGCTTTCAGGAACTTCTGTCAATGTCCCGAGAGGATCAACAACTAGTCTTGTGTTCAGACTTCATTGAGTATCCTCCTGGATTAAATGTGACATATGCCAAACAGGAATTGTGTAAGCTAAACCCTGCTGAGTTGTATCCAAGTCACGTTGAAGTCTGGGCTTCTTACTTCCCTGAAGTTGTACACGCTGTAAGTAATACTAAGAGGGATGTCAACTTGATTGTTTGTACATTCAAAGCTGTATGTACATGTCTATGGTCTTTACTGGCAGTGGTCATTGTGAATAAGAAACACTGTTCAAGAGGAATCAAACATGTTATAAAAACATGGAGTCTTTCAGTACAGATGGTTGCTAAAGGAGGTCCACTGTACTTCAATATGATTTTATGGGGGTGCTCTTATGCATACAGACACACGAACACCGAACCAAACTATGGTTCAGCAAAATTCCTGATTATTGCCGAACCCAACTGTATCCAGACATGATTTGAAATGAATTGGTTTGATTGATTCCTGTAAAGTGATTACATTGGTTTGATATGATTTTGTTGCATCATTCAGATTGAACTCAACCAAATTATTTTTTGTTGTTGTAATGTCTAACTAACCCCTTTTGAAATCGTTGGAAATGCAGCTTTTAAGAATGTGATCTATAATGGTTTAAATAATTGAGAATAATGATGTGATTGATTGAATCGTATGAAATGATTACATTGATCTGATAATGATTTTGTTTGATCATTCAGATTGAGTTCAGCCAACTGGTGTTTTTTGGAAATGTCTCATTGATCCCTTCTGAGATCCTTGGGAATGCTACTTTCAAGAATGTGATCAAGAAGCAATTGGAATTCCAAGAACTGCTGACCACTGCGTTTCACACAAATATAGATCTAGAGGACTTCTTTGCTGGTCTAACAGAGAATGTTAGTGTAACAGGTTCACCTGATGAGTGGAATGCTATGTTGAATAGACTCACAGCAAAGTCCTTACCAGCCCTCCAAGAATCTGTGTAAGTTAATTCTCTGGTTGTTTTCATAAAATGTAGTTTAAGATTTATCTAAGATTTGAGTTTCATTATTTGTAACTATTTTTGTGTAACCTGCATATTCATTGTTGTCGCAATTTGATCAAAACATTCGGATATGTGCACGTTATAAATTCATAATAATAATTTTTGATAACTGAATTGTTGAAAAGGATAATATTTGTGGAAAATCATAGAACCATAGTTTACTTCAAAGAGCAAGTGTCAAATGGTAGTGTTTGTTTCTGTAAGAAAATGTAGTTTGAATGTTATTTCTTTTTGTTATGTAAGTGTTAATTTTCTTATGTATATTTTGTTCAAATAATTTCCTTGTTAAGCACCTTAGGCTTTCCTTAGATGATTATTATAAATGTTGATATTATGATTATTGATATTGTTATTGAACCATCCGTCTCAATTCAAATCTACACATATTACATTGAACTTTGGCAATCATTTGTATAGTATGAACACATCCCATTGTGGGCTTTGAATGAAATGACACAATGATAATGTGTGTAGAGTGATAAATAGAAACTATAATAGATCCAGATCCATATTAATCATATAATTCTCATGTCTATTTTCCTCAGTTTGATTGGAGAATGGGAGTCAGTGTTAGATTACATAGGAGACATACCTGAAGTTCATTCATTCATAGCGGCAGAAGCAATGGAAGATATTATCATTCAAGATCTCAATATTGTACTGTCTATCTTTAATTGTAAGTTCACATCTCTATGTTTGCTTCATTGACTGTGTTTCTCTCAATAGTTCCAAATGAAATATGTTGATATAGAGAGAAGAGAGAGGAAAAGAAAGGAAAAAAGAGAGGGAAAGAAAGGAAGGAAGTGAGTGAGAGAAGGGGAGGGAAGTTTATTTTTAATAATAAATAAACTTTAGTGACTGAATCCATCTAAGATAACAATATCATATTCTCCATCTTCAATTGCAATTCCTCAAGCAGTGTATGTGCTTCGTTTATAATGTTTCCCTATAGAGTTCTCAATGAAATGGGGTGATAGAGAGGGAAAAAAATGATGCATTTCTTTTTATATGAAAAAATATAATATTTTTGTCTGCTGTTAAGACTACAAGACATAGCAAATGAAAAAAAAAAGTTTATACTTGTTATTGTCCAATCAGTAATGCAATGTATCTTGAAATGTTAGTTATTCATTTGAAGTTTTTTTCAACCACAGTAGAATAACATGAAATCAGTCAGTCTACTATCCATTTATCATGTTCATGAGTATGTAAAGGTTTGTATATTCACTTTCATTGCAGCTTTGAGTAGAGGGGAGGTACCTGCGTATGGCGGAGAGACTGAGAAGTTACTTCGTGGCATTGTCTTCATGACTCAACAAGGAAATGCAATTCAGGCGGCCATCTTAGAAGCTTATCAAGACCCTGTCAAGGTATAGGATGGAGAGAGAGAGAGAGAGAGAGAGAGAGCACAAGGGAGACAGAGAAAAATATATAGAAATAGAAACTTGGTTGAGAAAGAAATAAAGAGAGAGTTAGAGATTGAGAGATGGACAGAAATAGGGAGAGAGTGGTAATAAGACAAGAGATAGGGAGGGAGAGAGAGAGAGAGAGGGGAAATGTGAGGAGGAAGGTGAGTGAAGGGAGAGGGGGGGGGGAATAGAAGAAAAAGGCAGAGAGATATAAAGAATTAGATAAAGATATAGAGAGGGGGTAGTCGAGGGGAGAGAAAATGAGATAGAGAATTGGATAGGAAGAATGAAATGTAGTGAAGTCCATTAGAAACAGATTTGTTTCATATTAAAACTTTCAAAAGAAAGTAAATGAAGGTACTCTACATTTTGACTGAAGAGAAATTGCACTTTTTGTTCTGTATACTTAGTATAATTGATTTTAATGAAAATGAAACTAATTTCTTTGTGATACCTAGACCCTGGTCCTTGGTAGTACAACAGACATCACCCAGGTCTTGTGCAATGCCACTCTCCGTAACTCACTCTTGGATCTGACATCAGTTGACATCGATGTTCTTGATTCTAGCCTTTGTAACCTGAACTATGGGCTCTTGATAAATGAGACTGTCAAGCTGATGCAGCTTGAGAAACTTTCTTATTTGGTGAGTTCATATCTAATTCCCTAATAGAACAGTTGTTGTGGTAGAGTGGTTAGAACATTTGACTTGAGGTGCAAAGGTCATGAACTCATGTCCTGGAATGGCATAAATGTCCTTTGGTAAAGTGCCAGTCACACATACACGACGCACGGCCCACGCACTGAAAAATTAGCAATTTTGGCCAGTGCGTTATCTTTCACTTAGTGTGCGTCAGCATTCATTACTCATTCATTGAGCATGCTGGACCACGCCATGCATGCTCAATGAATGAGCATGCTGGACCACGCCATGCATTCATTGTCATTTGCTCTGTGCGTCAGGATTTTTGTACATGCACAAAAATGTGCGCGGAGCTCGATGCATGAATATACTTGCCAGAAGGATTCCAGACACGTGCAGATCGCGCACTGGACCAGCGCAAGACACATGTGGAGCACACGCTGGGTATTAGTTGTATGTTTGTTGGCTGAGATGTAGCGAACACCTAGTGCACACCTAGCACACACCTAGCATGCTTCTAACGCATGTCCAGCGAACATGCAGCAAATGTGGGCATGCTGAACGAGTGGTGAACGAATCTGTAGTGCGCCCAGCCTTCTAGCGTGTTCCAAGCGGTTACGCAGCGTGTAGCCATGGAATATCATCATCACTTTTCCTCCGACCCTCATGGGTGATGACAGAGGTTCCTGCTTCTCGTGTCAGAAAATGGAGGATCCTGACAGGCTGCGACTACTATAGAAAATTGCGGTTCTCCAACATCAGCAGAACCTTGTGGAACTGGCACTTCACCAAGTCTATGTCATCAGGAGAAGGAGAAAGAGAAGAGGTCACTGAAGATTCTGGGTCCGACTGTGGATCACTGCACTTCCTGTGATGGCATGCAAGATGAGCTGCACAGTTACGTGACTGCTGCCGTTCGCTGGCTGTGCGTTGAATGGGCTGTGCATGCGCGGACCATTCGTTTCATGCGCTAGCACACGCTGTGCAACATGTGTGCCCTGTACATGTGCAGCGAGCTAGCAACATGCTGGGCATTTATTGTTAACTTGCTAGCTTCTCCCAAATCTTTACAAATGTTGGGAGCACAGCGACGCACTGATCCTATTTTCGATTTTTGAAATTAATTTTCAGTGCTCGGGCCGACTGGGCCATAGGATATTATGCATTTGCCACTTTCAACCCAGGAATAGTTCTTGGGTTCCTAACATGAATGAATTCATTCTAGGGCACTTTGATAGCTGTATTGTTAGTATACTGGAGTACCAGGAGTTGAATGTATGAAAGACACTATACAAGACACACTATTGTTATTATTCTCATTTTAAGTTTTGAAGGGTTTTGAGGGGAATAGGAAAAGTGTTAAATGTATATTTCATGCTTTGTGTAATAATACTAAAATTACAATGCAATATTTAATATATTTCAATATCTTGTGATTTATGAAAAGTACCAGGATGAAGTATCAATTTTATATCATTATTTCATGGTTTTTGCATTGTCATCAGAACATAATTTCCTGTTGTATATACTTTTAATTGGTATCTGTTAGCCCCTAAGAAATAAAAGACCCTGTTGAGCATTTTTTTGACATTTTACAAATTTTTTGAATCATTCTTTTGATGAATCCTTATTTCTAAAGGAAAGAAATACCTTTTCTTTTAACAGTTTTACTATATCCAATATGGATTGGATCATCCCATTGACCTGAACCTGACTGCAGTGGCTGTACACACCAATGAACTAGTGAAAACCATTGAAGAACTGGATGAATCCTGGCAGAACTGGGTTGAACTGGTTGTGAATAGTTCTAACTGGCTTGCCCTTGCACCTCAGTTTACACCTCAGGCATGGATGGATACATGGAACACCATGCTTTATATGGCGTAAGAAATATGCTTTGTATATCTATATTCACCTGTGCATGTATTCCCAGTATGCATGCAATTATATCTTTTATTTGAATATACAAAACACTGAATATGTGCTGAATGTCTGTTTCATACGTATACACCAAACTATACCAAACATGAATATGCACACAATGTTTATATACACCAAAGATGGAATATGCACAGTATGTTTGTTTCATGTGTATACACCATGCACCTTATATACATATGATAACCATCTTGTAAGAAACACTCTCCATAGACCTAATTAATGATCAGATGCTGTACATGTCATAGACAGTGCTTTGACACCAGTTATAACAAATGCAGCAGGCTAAAAGTCAGTTGATTTTCTGAGATGAGACTAAATCCTCAATATCCAGTTGTTAGAAGGTATTTTCCATTTCAGGATAGTTTACGTTTAAAATCAAGACTCATTGTTGTGAATTGTTAGCTTTAATATGCATTTGACATTTTATCTTTTGAATTCCTTATTAAAGGATTTCTTCTTGCAACATATTACCTTTCTTTCAGCTCCTTTGAGAATTTAACTGCAGTGTTCCAAGAAATAGATCCAAGGAAGTAAGTGATTTAATCATTTGTGATTTCTTGAATTCTTATCTGTACCAGTCTTCCGCTCATGATTTATGGGTATCTTTTTATGTAAGATGCCAAAGAACCTCCAAAACTAAATTTGTGTGAACTGCTTGTACCAAAGTGTGGTGATTTTCCCAATTTTCAGATGTAGCAATTAATTCTCAGAATTTGTGAATGTTTAACCTTTCCATCATTATGCTAGAATGGATAGTCTTGTGTTATTGATTTTCTTGAATGATATCAGACATGTGGACTATTCAAAGATGAATGGATGTCACCTTGATATGTCATCATCAGCTTTCTATTTCAAATATTGGGATTGGGGGGACATTTGCAAAGGTGTAAAAAATAGGCATGCTGATGCATGGCATCTCCGTTCATTCTTTATTTGAGTGATATATGTTTTTATGATAAAGATGAAATAATTAATATGGTCATGGTTTGTATCTCCCCCCAAAAAAGGGGGGGGGGGGACATGTTACCCTTTCTGCTGCCTTAAGACACCCTTGCAGCCTTCTTGAAGAAAGAACTTTTCTCTCTCTTCAGTCTCACCATTCTCATTGAAGACCTTGTTATGATGACACTACCAGATGGTGAGGTTTTCCTCCACAAGGCTGCTGCAATGGATTATGCTGTGATGGACACTATGCAGGGAGCCAACAATGTATTCAGGCTTCTTCAAGGTAATTCATGAGTAAAGAGAAGGTGGAGTTCTTGTAGAGGTGAAAAATAATTTGTGAACTTTCTCATTTAAAAAAAATATAGAATAAATGTCCTCTAAAGAGGATTGCTCTTGAAATACACACATACTATACACGAAATATGACAAGATATAGCAAGATTGAGTCAACTTCTTATCACTGTAATGATTCCAAAATCTCACAGGATCCACCAATTCTTATCTACTGCAGACATAATCAACCTTTTACAATTTCTTCCAGACCTATTTTCTTTACAATGTGATCACATGACCAAAATTCAACTTTGTTTTTAAGGGAAATTTTAGATTATTTGCTTTCTAGGGCTAAATGTATGTGCCATTGTTTGAATCCCACTGCTGCCACCATGACATGATAGATGGCATGCCAATCACAATAATCTTACTACAGGTATTATCTAGCCATTTAGTGAGATAATGGCTTTGCACAAGCTGCAGTGCCAAAAAGTTATTTCAATAGTGTGGGTATGCATCCTACTGCTGCCACCATGATATACATGTAATAGACAACACTTCAATAACAATAGTTGTGAAATTACCTAAACATTTATTTAGGAAAGGCCATGCACAAGCAGCAGTGCCAGAAGGGTGCGAACATCAACAGAGACAAACATGCTTCAAGAGGGCAGCAAACACAATGGCGACAGTCAAAAATCACTATTGCATTAGCAAAAAAGGAACATCAGAAATTAATTTAATTGCGATTCTGTTCACTTACATTTGCTGAATGACTTGATACAAGGGCTTTGTAATATATACTCTGCTCCAAATTTTGGGTTTCCCAAGATGAAAATGAAGTATTTAAATACTGTTTTTCCCATTCCTCATGTATAATCTACCCTAATAAATTTTTTCTGGCCTAATTCTAGTTATTACTATTGCAAACAATAGATCCTGGTGTTGCACAAGGTTATCCTGTTATGATAGATCCCAGTTGAATATTATGTTATTTTAAATGTACTAGTATTCAGAGAAATCATCTACCCGATTTGCTCCATTGACTGATTTATGACTTATTGGTTTTTGTGAGATATGTCACAACAAAAACCTATTTATGAACTGAATCAATCATCATTACGATAATGATATGTTATAAATGTTGATATTTTTATCCTACTAGGAATGAGTGAAGGAATAACCATCCCAGAGTTCCAGAGAACAGAAACAGCTAAAGTCATTGAAGCTCTCTTAGAAGTGGATCTTGTTCAACTCATGAATGCTATCTCAGACCCAGAAGTGGTAAGTCATCATACTGCTGCTGATATAACAGGATATATGATTTTTTACATGAAAATGCAGTACCAACCTTGATGACACATTTACATGTATATAGAAATTTGTATAAAAGGTAGTTTGGCTTATTTTTGCAATGTTGGAATTTAAATGGAATATCTACGTGTATCAATTTAGGAGAATTTAAGCTGGTATTTGGTAAGTATACTAAAGTTTTTCTGTGCCATCAGTAGTAAATCAAGCCAGAGATTGTCAAGTGTTTTTATTGACTTTGTGTGAAATTCAACCTGAAAGTTATTTTCTGATAATTTCTCATGAACTGACTTAAACATAAATACATTGACTGCATATACCATTCTCTTTATGCTTTGACCACCCTTTTCTCCTAACCTCTATTTACTCTTTCTTTCATCTTCCTCCTCCTATCTACAACTCTCTCTTTTAATCTTTTCTGACAGATTGGTGTGCTGTCACAAGTTGGTTATCCACAATTTTTCTGCAATGCCACTATTCGTGATGTGCTCTTGGACTTATCTAGAAGAGGGATTGACACAAGTCTCTTTGATAGAACTGTCTGTAGTGTAGATTGGGAAAGAGCTACTGGAGAGCTCTATATGTTTGTCAATGGACCTCAGGTTGAACAATGGGTAAGCACAGATGTGTACAGATATAGGAGGTTGCAAATAGTTGGATCTTCCTATTTCTTCTTTCCACATTTCAAAGATATCAAACAAAAGTAGACTAAAATAGCACATAGATAATCAAATAATCAATAGCTGAGTTTGTCCCTTTATTTTCTTTGTCCTTGTTCCTGTCTGATGCCCACAATCAAATATGTTAATTATTATGACATGTTTTTGCTGGCTATTCTGTTACAAATATATACAACCATTATTTAAGAATTTTAAGAACTAGTAACCAACACATTACATCAACTTTTTTTACAGTGTATGATCTTTGAGAAAGTTGTGTTCAGTGAAGAGAATCAGAACCCTTTTGAAGTAGAATGTTATGAAAATTCTGTTCCAGGTCCTCTATGGGTTACATACCTTTTTAAAAAACCGGTAGTAGAGTTTATGATGACTACTTTCCCAAATCAATACTTGAAGCCTTCACACATTGACTGGGACATTCAGGAATATCCATGTTAGACCATGTGTAGGAGAAGCAGTACCTACCCTAACCTGATTATACATACTTCTTGTCTTTTTGACAGGCAATTGAGTTTAGGAGCATTAGTGCCCCAGATCAGTACCTGAAGCCTTCAGACATTGACTGGGATACCCAGGCAGTCATCTTAGAGCTTTTCCTCAAGAACATGGCAAATATAAGTGGGATCACGGAGGGTTTGGCAAAACAGTTGGATATCCAGGGGATACTGGCTTATTACGAGAAGCAATGGATTTCTGACATGATTGGTGTTGACCCAACCAATCATACGAAGTAAGAGCATGATGATATTGATATAATTATTATGATGGTGGTGATGATGATGTCCTAAATGGTTATTTAGGTGAATTATCAATTCAATTCAGTCCAGTTCAATCAATTGTTTATTATGGAAACCTTTGATTTTAAATTGAATTCACCTGCAATTTTATTCTCTTTTCTGATCTTTGAACTGCCCCTTTCTCTTTCTCTGTTCCTAAAAGCTTGTGACTGCATTTATAGTGGTATGTGATATAGAAATTTGTTTTTTAATGATTACTATAGGTATGAATTGTTGTTCATTGTTTATCTCTCAGCTGGTTAGATGTTCTGACACAGCAGCTGAACATGGTCTGGGAGCAGCTAGATGATTCCCTGGCTGACATTCCTGGATGGGATCAATACAGGACTAATGTCTACATCATACTATCAGCCATTGAACAAATCACTAGTATGAACACAACTGCAGGTGAGTTCATATCTAACATTTACATTATACTATCAGCTCACTAGTATGAATGCAGCTGCAAGTTAGTTCAGAAACAGCATCCCAGCCATTGGTCGATTAAAAGTATGAAGTGAAAGCTCTAGAAATAAGCAACAGGACCTGTTTATCTGTTATAGATAATGAAGATAATGTTAAGCAGCTTCAAGTGAATGTCATCAAGCTCACTAATTTATTTTATGTTATGTCTGTGGCAGGAATACAACCCTTTACTTTGGCCAGTATTGTTCCAAACGTAACAGAGTTTATCATCATCTTGAGAGAGATACCAAACCTTAGTGATGACATCATCTACCAGCTCCTCTACATACCCATTGATCCAGTGATGGTGAGTTTCATTGTCAGACTCTTACAGAGGAGAGAGTAGGTGCTGTTAGCTAGTGATCATGGAAATGATGGTAGAAATGTTAAGATAGTGAGGATGATGATGATAACGCTGCCAGTGGTGATGACCATGATGAAATTTGTAATGGTAGGTTTGCTTAAGGTAATTATAGTCATTTGATGATTATGATTATGATGTTGATGAGTGCGAGTATAGACTTGGTGGTGGATTTTATGATAGTGACTGGGATGATGATGATGATGATAATGGTGGTGATATTCATGGAAATGGTGGTGGTGGTGATGATGATGATGATGATGATGATGATGATAATGATGGTGATGGTGATGATGATGATGATGTTGATGATGATGATGGTGATGGTGACTGTGGTAGTAGTGATCATTATGGTGATGTTCAAGATGATTACAGTGATGATAATGTTGGTGACAATGATGGTGATGGCATTGATGATGATTAGTATTTTGATGATAGTAATAGTGATGATGATGTTGATGGTGATGATGGTGAAGATGGTTTTTGGAGATGGTGTGATAATAACGAGAATGATGATATATAGTAATTTGCTGTTTACTTAAACATCATTCTGTGACGTTACTTGTAAATTTCTGAACATTTCTTCTCTACAGCTGATTGAATTGGCATCTTATAACAGTTGGAATGAGACCCTATGCAATGCAGAGCTTCTGAGTGGTGTCTTTGTTCAACCAGCTGGCCTAAACCTGACACAGCTTCAGGGGGCGCTATGTAGCATTGACTTTGAAGCTTTAATTGGTCAGTTGTCACAGGGATCTGGCATTGAGCATCTTGTTTCTATGGTAAGCTGCTAATATAACAAAAGTCAAGGCTTAGTTACTTCTTGTTTAAAAAAATTGTAAAAAACATGAATGATTTAATTGGAATTTATATTCCAACCTGTTCATTAAAGATGAACAATATTTACGATCCCTGACCCTCTTTTTCAAAGTATCTAGATTCTCATATGTTTGCTGTCAAAGGGACAATGTTCTTATAGAATAATACATGGCTGTGGTAGAGCAGTGGTCTCGTAACTGGGAGGACCCGTGATCGAAACCAAATGGATGCGCTAGTGCCCTTTGGTATGGCATTAATCCTCATTACCAAGTCCCTAGGAGAGGACTTAAAGCCGTGTGTCCTCTGGTTGCTTCCTCAGGAGCATCATATTCTTTCTTAGCAGTCAGGTAGAATAAACCATCAACCTTTTCAACCTTTTCAACTTTGAATTGAATTATCTGAAATGAATTTTCATAATTCCTCACTTCTTCTACCAACAAATAATTGATAAGATAACTCTATGATGAAGAACTTTAGGTATTACCCTTTTGGTTCTTTGCAGACAAATTTCCTCAGTTGAATATCTCAATTCTTCTACCCACTGATAATTGATCAGGTAGCTTTACGCTAAAGGATCTGTGTTAATGCCTTTTTGGCTCTCAGCAGAAGAGTAATATTTATGATTTCTCACTTCTTCTATCAACAGATAATTGATCAGATCATATTGTTCAGTGGTGGAGATGATTTTGGCATTGGTGATTATGACCCAGCCAAATGGGCTTCACGCATTGAGCAGCTTATCAACTCATTTGATGTGCAGAATATACAGGGGTATGTGAAAATCTTGACTTTGTTACTGTCTATTATTCATCTAAGTTATTTTGAATAACTCCAGCCACAAAATACAACTCATTTTATTGTATTATGACATCTGCATCTGATTCATTTATTTTTCTAAGTTTAATAACATACTTTATTATATTTTTGTTTCATTGAATATGGTTCCAGTGATATTTATTTGTATTAAACATGAATTCAAATCAAGTAGATTTGTTAATTCTATATGATTCCTTTTTTGTTTACCCCAGCACAAATGTGTAATGCAGCCTTGGTTCTCTTTGTTTTTGTTGTGTGATTGGTAGAAATATATTTACTAGTTGATAGTTTACTTTTGTATTCACTTGCTTCCACATCATGTGCTGTGTACATGTGTGATTACTGTTAAAAGGGTGCTTTTTCTTTTTTGCTAAATAAATGATGCTTTTGTGATATCTGAATTAATTTGTTTAATTTGTGTAAAGGTTCATCCAATCCCTGGCTAGTGAGTTCCTGATGATCTATGAGGACATTGATACTCAACTTGAGAATGTGACTGGATGGATAGAATTCAAAGCAGATCTCAATATTCTCTTGACTATTCTTCAGTACACAACACCAGTCCTTGGCAATGGGACTAATGGTGAGCTTACTATTAAGTGTTTAAAATTAAAAAAATACATATCAATCATGTACGATGTAATTTGGAATTTAACAATTTTGCAGTATGCAAATTAGGTTAAATTTATTTTTGCTTCATTACAATGTTCTGGAGCAAACAAATAGTCTTTGCTCTTATATCCATGTATATAGTTTGTATTTATGTGACTATTGCACTCATCACCCCATAGATCCAGCTAAATGTATGTATTTCATTATATAATACATAAGAAATACTGATGTAAATTACATGCAATGCATTTTTATAAAGAAAATAGTGAATTACATATTGATATATTTCATGCAGTATTTGTCTTATAAGTTTCACAAATGTACTTGTAATATGATGATGTGATAGTACACATGGGTATGAAATTCTTTTAATAATGGGGATTTAAATGTGATGAGTATATATATATACATATTTTCTCTTACCAGGTGATGAGCCTATCTCTCTATTGATGCTGGTACGTAATGCCACGGAACTAGAACTCATCCTTGCTCAGAATACGCCCTTCAGTCCTGAAATTATCCAAACCATCATCTACACTCCTATCAACCCAACACAAGTGAGTACAGTTGTGGACATTTCCCCTTCAGATGAATGGTACAGTATGATTAACATTGTACTGAATATGTTAATAATTCAATATGGAAGAAGCAAAAACTATAAAATCCAAGCTTATGTTGGAAGACTAGTGAAAATGTGAAAGGACTTGTCAGTCAGCTGGTTTAGTTTCAAATCCTAGCCATGGTACAACCATCATTTGACAACATGCAATTCTTCTTTGCCTCTTGTGCCCTGTAAAAAAATATAGGAGCATTATAGGCTGTATGAAAACATGTGAATTAATTTGTTAAAGTCCTGCATCCATTTCTATCATGCATATAGACAAGGAGTGGAGATGGTGCTCATGTTTGTGCTATACTTCAATCTGACAATAATCTTCAATGTTAGGTTTTCTCTTTCGGTTACCAAACAAAAGTTAATATTAAGATTTGCTAGATAAAAGAAGCATTTGATCTACATTCACATTGTATATGTATTCTTTTGCAGAAATATGTGACCCTGCAGGACAGTTTCAGGCGGAAGTCACAAAAATCAAAAAGTCTAATTTTACATCCTCTAGAATCTCTGGTTCATAAGCTTTAAAATGATGTATAACAACTCTATTTTACTCAAGTAGAAGTCATTGTAAAAAGCGATTAAAAACAAGGAAAGTATCAGAATAGAAATCTAAATAACGGAGAAAATCGCATTCAAAGTTTGGGTGCGAAGCAAAAGCTGAGGGTGCGAAATTCAGCGTGACCCGCTTCGAAACTTCCTTAGCAACGTTCCCCTTTGAACTTGCCCTATCGAGCATGAGGCAGAGTAGCGTGCCGTGTGCAAACAAAAAGAAATTACTGAAGTGGTATACTGTCACGTGACAGGCTCGCTCCATTGGTCAATGGCTGACCCAGGGCTGACCATTGCGCGGGCTATTTGTTGACTTTTAGCCGCGGACCTGAAGGTGGATTTGTGACACCGCAAACGCAATCGTTGTCCATGCTAAGAAACCATTTTACAGTATTTTCGTATACTTAACCAGCATGAATAAAATCGGAATAAATCTTGTCTTGACTCTAGAGAATTAATAGAATGGGACACGCATTTCAGCTGGAGGGTGGGGGTGAGAAAGTGAGGCAAACAGTTAATACCCCCACCCCAGAAAGGGAGAGATAAATAGATATATAGAGAGAGAGAGGGGGGGGCCAACGGAGCAATATTATTACATGTGCATGTAGTTGCATTTACGGAGCATTATTCTATTTCACCTGTGACTAGAAATCGAAATATGGAAATTACCAAATTTATATTGTTAACATGTTAAAACTCCACTTAACAAGTATTACGTAGACTTCAAGACCCTCCCGTGTCTTATTTCGTTTTCGCACCCTTCACAATGCTAAAATAGCATGCACTCTCTGGAAAAAAAAATAATAGAAAATTGCATTTCTTTAAACTTTAAAGGTATGATATTTTAGACACGTATTAATCAAGCTAAAGAAGAAGAAAGGAAAACAATTTTAAAGGAAATCTCAGGAGTTTTCGACTTTAATCGAAATATTACGTTAACAAAGAAAAAAAAAAAAAAAAAAAGGTCAGACGCTCATTCCGTTTCCCATAAAATTCTGTCACATTCTCCATTATACCATCATGGCTTCTTAAAACTATAGCCGCGAAGCGAAAGTGACTGATAGTCCTACTGAATTAAAAATAATTTGATTTTGAAAAGAGACTTCATCATACTGATGGCGATGAATTGTTTAATATCATATGAAATAATTTTATGAACGTTGAAAAAAAAATAAAAACAGGCTGATATAGGCCGACATTCCGACATTATCGCGAACGGGAAACCATATACTTTCCCGTAGAATAATAACAAAAGCGATTGCTATCTCTCGTTGGGCCAGGTTACCTGTATTGTTTTGTTTTGTTTGTTTGTTTTTTTTTTAATGTGTAATGTTCATTATTTAAAGGTTTTATGTTATACAAGTCAAACGAAACTAAAGTGAGCAAATCCAAGTTTGGGAGCAGAGAGGAAGGTGTGACTTTGAACATATGATGCTTCCCCTGGAAACTTTAAAGATTAAACAAAAATAAAGAAAGGCTAGTCGCGTCCCACAAATCAGCATGTTGATACCCATTTAGTTCAAAACGCAGATGTACCTGGAGGTTTTTTTTTTCTTCACAGAAACACAATTACAAAAGTCACAAAAAGGAAGCAGAACTATAATTTGCATAGAGAAAAGAGAATTCAGGGATCATGATACATCGTTTTCAGACTGTGTTTCATAACTGTTTCAAAACGCTGATTCTGGTTTCGCAATAAATCATTGTACGATAAAGCGCGAGCAGGTGGCAAGGACAAGGAGTTATCACAGCCAATGCATACATATTGCCCATGTAAAGAATTCAGATCCTTTAAACTCTTTTCATAAACTTAACCAGCATTATAAGAATCCGTATCAATTGTCCTGCCCTTGGAGAAGAACAATACAAGACACACATTTAAGCGGGAGGGTGGGGGTGAAAAGAGCTCGTTTTGTTCATTTTAAACCAAGAATCAATAATGCTGAGAGGCATAGGGGGCATTGTTTTCAAACTGGGCCCGTCAGCTTGGTCAGGGTATGTTCTATTCAACCATAATTCCACCTTACCCATTCAAAACTGCATGTTGTATTGTTTCGCAAGTGAAGCAATCGACCAATACACGCCCCTGAAAAAAGGGGGAAGAGAGAGAGAGAGAGATCGTGTATGTGTGTGTGTGGGGGGGGGGCGTTTATTGCACTTAAAAAGTAACAAAATTCCCCGTTATTTTGTTTGAGCAACCTTCATGATGCTTAAAAAAAGGCGCACTCTGAAAAATAAGAAAATGCCCCTTTATAAGACATAAGTCACTTTGAGCAATAATGTACTTTTCGGATTAAAGAAAATTAAATCAAATATTTAAAACAAGCACTAAGCTTTTAAAATACCCTTTTCATTTTAAAGGAAATCTCAGGAGTTAGAAACTATATTGTTTGGCATATAAAGCAAATGATTAATCCCCCCCCCCCCCAGAGAGAGAGAGAGAGAGAGAGAGAGAGAGAGTTTAGGTCGACTATTTCATTATCTAATTTAGGCAGACAGGTGTTTTATTTCACTGATTAAATGCCAATTCTTGGTGAAGAAAACCCAATTTCGAAAGTTAATATTGCCCTTCCTATTCTGACATCCATCCCCTCCAAGAGTTACTCTTTGTTTTAGAAATAGATATATAAGCATGTTTTGTTGTGAGACAGAAGTCGCTCGGCTATCCTAAAAAATGTCAATGGTTTGGAAATTTGAACTGAAGAATCCGAAAGTCCAATCTCTGAACATTTTGTTGGACTTTGTCATTTGCAATTATACACTCATGTCATGAAAAGAAAATCAGCTTTGTTTTTCTCTTCTATATTAAAGCAAATTGATTTTATAAAGAGGAGATAATCTTCTGTACCTGGTGAAAATACGTGTAAAGCAAAAAATGAAATAAAAGAAACAAGATCTAATTGATTATCGTGCTGTTTATAGGGCTACTAATTCCACCATTCCATGTCATAGAAAGCGTAGTAATTTGAAAAAGAGATCAAAATAAAAGAATCGTCTGGACATGTACTAGGTAACTAGGGAACTCTTTTAAGAAAGCGGCAGATTATTTTAAGAAAGCTGAAATTGACTATAATAGAGTGCAGATATTGCGTCAAACAAAAGATTTGTTTATATCATAGCGCTGTTCCAACTTGTGTTCCACTCTCTGTTTAGCCTGAAAAGAGTTATAGGAGATGTGAAGAGAAGAAAACAGTTGGCTTTCAAAAAGAGAACAAAATCCACGAAAACAGTGACTGTGTCAAGAGCGATTTAATGTTAACTGGTGAGAATAATGAAAACTGGCTATTTAGCGTGAAGAAAAAAAGGATGATCATAAAACGAAGACCAATTTATTATAGCGCTGTTGAAATTCATTCCACTTCTATTATTCCACGAAGTAGAAAATGAAGTGAAAAAAAAAACAACTTAGCTTCAAAAAGAGGACAAAAAGAATGGAAGCACGATGTCAAGTTTAAAGTTTATACTGATGCTTGATTCAGGAAACAAAAAACAGTAATTTTGGTGGGGTTTTTTAAGGTGCATAATTCCGAAGGTTCGTTTTCCGAGGTTCCATAATTCCGAAAGGTTCGATATTCCAAAGGTTCGTTGTTATGAAATTGGAATAGGTTTATTATTTCCGAAAATTGAATGGAGTTCATAACCCCGAAGGTTCATAATTCCGAAAATGCAGTAGAACCTTTTCATTTTCTTATTTAATTTTCGGTATCACGAGCCTTTGGAATAACGAACCCTATATATTTCATTTTTGGAATTAGAACCTCAGAGCTCAGGATAAACGAAGCTTCGGAATAACGAACCTCCGGAATAATGAACCTTTGGAATAATACAAGAAATGTTCGGAATTATGAACTGAGCTCTATTTCACTTTCTGAATCATGAACCCCCTTGTATGGGAAATTTTTATGCCCCAAATTGTATCAGGCCTGTTACTCTTTGAGCACATCTCTTAAGAAAATAGCAACTTGTAGAGATTTTTAAAATGAACATGTTATCTAGAGTGACAAAGAAAGATCATCAAACAAAGGATCATTATTATAGCGCCGTTTAAGGTGCATCCTGCTCTTTATACTGCACCATTAGGAAGCAAAACGAAAAGAAACAAGAGAGCAAAAGGCAGGGAATAATTCATCAACTTCAATGTGTACAGGTGCGTGATTTAGAAAAAAAAAATCAATAAACATTGGGGCCTGTGTTGCTTTTTTGACCTACACCTTGTAGGAAAGCTCACAGCTCTTTAAAATGCCAGGATTAACTATTGCGAAGAATAAATGAAGACGAGCTGACGAGTAGACAAAAGGCCATTAACATAGTATCATTTTAAGTGAATCCTGCGCTTTATCATTAGAAAGCCGCAGAGAAAGGAAACAAAGGAGCAAAAGGAAGGAAAGCATCGTGTCCACAGCTGCGTCTAGAGAAGAAAAACTGCAAGAGGGGCCAATAAGTTTAGCAGATATTCGAAAGCGGGCCCGGTATGGTTAATTCCCGAATAGTTTTTCCGCTAGACTTCGTTGCGACCTCGCTCTAATGCATGAACAAAACAAACTATATACCTACTGCTAATTAACTAAAGGGAAAGAGTACAATTATTATGAGCTTTATACTGCGACTGACTTTCTTATTTGTCTTACAAGTAAAACAAAACAAAAAAAATGGATGGTAAAACGAATTCATTACAGAAAAGGACGATTTGATTTTATAAAGAATATAATTCGACGATTTCAAGTTGAATGTACCCACCGGTCATGCATATTCAGGTACCTATTTTCATGACAAGTAGGTGTACCACGAATGACCAATCACAACGCGCTAAGCTGTCAAACTGAGGATTACGTCATCCGACGTACGAGGCCACGCCGCCTTAGCAACAAAAGAGAGGTGTGCAAAGATCGATCGAGTGAGCAATGTAAATTTTCGAAAACCAAAATCCTGACGAAGCGTTTTGGAAAGGGTAAATACAAACACAGTTTTCAGGTACTTATACTTAGTATTTTGACTTCAAATTTTGGGAAGTGGTAAATGAATCATTAAAGAATCCAACTACGTAAAAAAAGAAATTTGGGGGAAAAATGACATTTAAACTAAAACACGCTATTTATAGACAAGTACAACTTGCGACTTCCACCTGGTTTCGTCGTGAGCGGTCACATATACATGTATATCAGACACTTGTGCAAATGAATAAAAAGTGATACAAAACATATGGCAAAATATAATGATGAGACGATTTTAAATCGAAATATTAACACTTGATTATCATTATGGCTTTTATTTTTATTACCTCTTACGTTGTAAATGCAGCTCCTTGAGCTGGCTATATCAAGCAACTGGAATGCAACACTGTGCGCTGAAGACGGTTTGAGAATGCTCTTTGCCTTACCCGATGGGCTGAACTTGACCGAGCTACAAGGGGTGCTATGCAGTGTAAATTTTCAGTACACTCTGATGGAATTGATGCAGAATGGTGCAATTGAAAACATTGTTTCTGTGGTGAGTAAAACAGGCATGAAGATATTTTCAGGAATTTAGTCCACATAAGGCCAGTAAACTTCTTTTCCTTGGAAGTAAAGAAATGGAATGACAGAATGACAGAAGTCCATCATGGATATTGTGTATGCTATCAAGTGCAATTACAATGTGTAACGCTGCAAAATAGTGCAAGAGGAAAAAATATCCGCATATAGTTTTTTCTAAGTGCTTGCTCTGCAGTTCCATCTAGGGAATGGTTTGACAATGTCACTACAACATTTATCCACTTCCATTAAATCTTTAAATTTGAACCATAGACATCATGAATTTACAAAGCATATATATTCTGGGTAATGTTTAAGAACAGTTTTAGTTTAAATTGAAGGTAGATATTCCTTGTGCAGCTGTAATTTAAAGTATACATTAATTTGTTTTCCTGAATATTCTTTGTATTTTTATTCTGCCCTAGATTATTGACCAGCTGTACCTGAGTATCATTCCAGAGTTCACTGTGCCTGGTCTGGACTTTTCAGACTTAACAGACCTTATTCCACAGATCTTCTCCATGATACAAGCAGGCAACATGCAGAACATTGGACAATACTTTGAAAGGTTTGAAAGATATTAACAGAGTGAAATTTTACCGTATTTCTGCATTGGGCAGAAAATATCTAACATAGATATTAACTGTGTTCTAAAGGGTGAATTGTTTCTGTTTCTGGAAGAAAAACATAGACTTTCTTTAATAGTGCAAACACATCGTCCAACACTCAATTTTTGTAGCAGGATTTGCCGCTAACTGCACAAAAGAGTCAACAAAATGAATGTTTGAGAAATATAAATATATATTTTTAAAACTGATTTTCTAGATGGAATTGAATGCACTCTCATTCAGATAATATGGGCTGCACTTTTAGATGCACCAGTATCATCAACAAGTACAGTTTTTATGTTCTTGGCTTGTCTTTATGTGCAACTATATAAATCTACCTAAAGCTGCTTGACCAATGATACATCTTGCTAAAATAAATGTTGCATTTAAATCTCAGGGATTCTGCTGAACAGGGTAAAGGTTAGGTTATCATAGAATATTGTTTGTTACATCCTACATCATAAAATTCTTGTGCAAGGATTGGCTAGGAATGTCTTAATTGACATAAAATACTTTCACCATGAAGAAAAAACGGATATCGCGTGACGTTAACCCTCCGTATATTTTTTGCTGTACTGATATTTTGACGTTACTTTTTCTTTATTCTGGATATTTCGAAGCTATCGATATGTCGGCTATGTATCGTGATAATGTTTGTGCGTGACAAGCCTCTCAGTGTACAATTATGTAGGTCTACTCTGTTTCTACATTTATTTATTTTTAAAAAAATCTATCTAGGCTTACTCATGTAGGATATAAGTCAAATATACCATGTGCTCTCTTTGAGGCACCAACCGAAATTATGGATTCTCCGGTGACTGGCACAGTTACTATTTTCTTCTTGAGGGCTGTGCCCTCAGAAAATAGTGCTATGCCAGCCACCTCAGGGAATCCATAATTTCAACTGGAGCCTCTTAGTGCAAGGTATATATGATTAATATATTCTGTGATATTGTACCTTCAAGTAGGAGTGACTTTCTCTCATGTTCTGCTAAACCATAAATATGAGTCAAGCATCATTTCATGTTTCAACTTATTACGGTTGTATTTGGGATATATGAGTCATGATATGATCTTTTTTTGTAGACTTACAAACACACTTTAATAAATTAATAGTATTAATTTATTTCATCCTACAGCTTGAACAGCCTGAATGCACTTTTTGTCAATGAAACGTGGTACCAAGATACCATCAGGCAACTTCAGTTCATGGATTTCATCACAAAGACATTTACAGATAAGATCATCATGCTGGAAGGTGAGATTATACTACTTTTTAGA
Organism: Heliocidaris tuberculata; assembly: GCA_025618425.1. Classification (NCBI taxonomy): domain Eukaryota; kingdom Metazoa; phylum Echinodermata; class Echinoidea; order Camarodonta; family Echinometridae; genus Heliocidaris; species Heliocidaris tuberculata. Next base: position 7,968,032 of record CM046841.1, read on the forward strand.
TTTGGGTAAAGTAAAACCATCATTAATAATAATTAGTAGATGGTACAAATTCCCCCTGATATGTATGCGCATGTACATCTGTTTTGGTGGATACGCTACTTGTTTAATCTCTAAAATCATATTGGTGTGTGCATTGTGGTGTGCACTCTTTGACAGCATGTAAAGCTGAAATGACCTTTATCTGTGTATGTGCATACTGTAATTGGCTTATTCATAGTATCATCATATGAATTTGCACCATCATTCAATTATATTATTATATGAATTTCCTCTGTAAATTGGGATGCACTATTAGCTTCCTGAGTTCAGTTTTACACATATTGCTCATTAATTATGTCTGATCTATAGTATCTTAAAAATGAGATTGATGTTTCATTTGTTTTTTCCTTGTCATTAAGGACGAACCATTACTCTCCCCAACCTGGGCAACCTCCTAGCAAACTCCAGCGAGTTTCAGAGGATCCTTTTAGACGATTACCAAGTGGGTCTTGGTCTTGTAGAAGCACTAATGACTCTTAGCTTACAACCTGATAAGGTAAGATTTAGTAGTGATCAGAGCTAAAAATTAACAGTTGCCTGGGTACCATTGATCACCTAAAATCTTGCTGGGCAACACAGAAAGTCCTCCATTTGTTCCCAGGCAGCATCTAAAAAGTCTCACTTTTATTATTTATTTTTTCATGTGAATTAGTGCAGTTCATTAAAGAATGGCCACAAAAGGTTGAAATTATCAACCTCTGAAATTGCCCACCTTAGACCTAAGGAGTACTTAAGCATTATTCCTGTTAATTGATTATCTTTATTACAATTTATGTTATGGTATTGCTAAGATCATTATTATATTTATTAGTCAGAATGCATGCTGATCATACACAGAGCCTGGGACAGTTCATTGCTGGTTAGGGCACACACATATGTGCCAGATATCATGAATAAAACTTCATCTCTGTCGATGTCTGTCCTGTTATGAATGTAGTTACTATTTGAAAGAAAATGATTAGCCAGATGCTTTCCTTTCCTTTCCAATGCATTACCGGCCAACCAACCAATTAAAAAAAATTATTAGACAATAAGTAACTGAACTTATTATTATGTTGATTTGATTTCTGAAGGGTATTGAATGATATGATTCTTTGGAAACCGTTACAATTGTACTGTTTGTTTGTTCCATTTCTTTTCAGTTGATATCTTTCTTCAACATGTCCAACCCTCTTGTTATGCTGTGTGTCACTGGCCAGTTCTCGTCATTCTTTTACTCACCTCTCAATCCTGATTTAGACATTACAAGCCTGGAAGAGGCAGTTTGTGAAATTGATTTTGAACAACTCGTGATGGAACTCAAAGATTTGGTTTCTTTTGATGAAATCCTTGAACAGGTACATGTAAAATATATATTGTAGCTCAGCATGATTGTAGAAGTGTCGAACTTTAGACCTTTCAGAGTTTGACACATTAAAAAATATTTTTGCCCATCAGACAGACAAGCAAGCAAGCTTATGAATTCAATGCATTTGTATTTCCTAGTAGTCTATCGTAACTGTGAACAGTATTTTAGATCCTAAAGATGTATGGAATTTTTTTGTACACACTCTCCATCATGATTATGTGCTGTTTTTGCATTGATTATAGAATAAGAATATGTCTACTATAGAAAAATATATATGCATGAAATAATAAAGGTGAAGGTTTAGTTGATGAGGTTTGCAGATGATAAAAACAAAGAATAGCTTGATATATTTCATGAGATTGTGTAATATGTTACAGGACTGACAATGAGAAAATGTCATCTTATCAATCTGCTCTTCAATTCTCGAAAGAGTAAACTTCTCATTTAATATTTTGATTTGTGGATAAAATCATGTAAGAGAGATGAAATGAATAATACTCAAAGATTTTCCTCAGATTTGTACACTTTGCCCCTCTGTCTTGTTATATCCAACTACATATACTGGCCTTCACTAACCAAACATGCTCTCATATCTGGACAGCAGAGTATTTAACCATTGAGAGGTGGGGCTAGACAAAAACATGCAGATATTACTAATACTCAAAGATTCTTATTTGATTTGTATACTTGTATCTTTTCAGATTCAGCTTCTTGCCTCCACTGACCAAACAGGTCCCTATAACTGGACAGCAGGGTATTTGACCGATGAGAGATTGAGCCAGGCTATATCATATCTCGTGATGAATCCTCCAATGCTATCATTTGATGAGATCTGGGTCAATAAAACGCTGGAAACATTGATTGGTTTGGCTGACAGATGGAATAAGGCACAAGAGAGGCTTTTTGGAGCAGCACCTTCAGATATAGCAAGGTATGAATCGTAGATATTATTTGTCGTCTGGGAAACACTCACAATATCGTGTTCACACCAAGGCATCCATGTGGTTGCCTACGTGAGTCATTCTTTTACTTTGCAAACACATGGTCAGGAGCTATTTTCGTTATGGATGCTTGAGTAGAATCTTTAGAGGAAGAAACTTATGAATTGTTGAGGCTTGTGTAGGTGTCTCATTATCAAACAAATTTCTAGACAGAGAGGTTTGTCAAAGCAATAATAATAATAATAATAATAATAATACCTGCATTTATATGGCGCCTTTCCAGTAAGTAACTGATCAAAGCGCTTTACAGTGTATTATTACCCCGGTCATTGGATCCAGGTACGATTCTGCACTGATAGTGCACATTCTCCATTCCACTAGGGAGCATTCCAGTCTGGCGGCAATTTCACAGCAATACCTAATGATCTATATGTTCATGTTACAATGTAAATATAGCAAGCTGCAGTGTATTATTATCATAGATACTGAAGTTTTAGACCAAGTGGCTTTTCAAAGAAATAGCTACAGGTGTAACAAATTATAGACCATAGACATTATACTTTCTAGACCGAGAGGTTTGTCAAAACTTACTGGGGAGTATGTACATGTATATCTATAAACTATGTACATGTACTTATTAGAACTTCTAGATAGATGTTTTTGTGTATTTGCATTGGTATAATTTCAGTTTTATTTGCTGTAATAGTATGTCCCCATTGGGAATTGATATTTTCATCTTTTTTTCGAGAAAACTTTCATTGGATTTATATACATTGTATTGTAATAATTTTTCTATCAAATCCCCAAAATGTGATATGTATTGAGTAGATTCAGTAAAAAACCGATAATATTTTTCTTACATTTCAGTTCCTTTGATAGTCTAGCTGAGATTTTGCAGCAAGGTGTAATGGCTAACCAATCATGGGCAATAGAAATGGCCTCAGCTCTCAGAACAATGAATGCTGTGCTGGATTATACCAACAATAAACTATGGGCACTTCCTGGTATACACACACAACTTATTTTTATAAACATTTTATTTAATATAATGCTTCTCTACATGAATAGGAATGTTTGCAAGAAAATTCACACAAATATTTTGTTATATACATGTCTTTCAGGAGTTATTGATTAGTTTATACATAGAGTCATTTATCTCAACCAGTTTTATATTCATTTACATGTACATTAAATTTTCAATGGAGGCATGAATAAATTTAGTGAATAGAATGTCTTTCAAATTCCAGCTAGGGAAGATAAACCATGGCTAGATGAAGAAACAGTGGTAAAAAGCTTGGTTATGTGAAGCCACACCAAACAGACTTTTGAGAATCTATCAGACACTTCTCTCATTAATGAGGGGATGGAGGGGGGGGGGGGGGGGGTTGAGGGTTACAGCAATTGAGCATGCTGTTTGTCTCCCTCCAAGCATCATAAGAAAATTGACGAATGATTGACAAATACATGTATGAATGCATTGGAGACAATTTTGTTTTATAAGGCTAAATATTCAACAGGTTAAATCATTGTGTATGGGAATAGGGGTTTCCCTGTATTAAGCCTTGGAAATGAGAGAATTCAGTAGTCAACAAATTAATATAGTAGTTTTGATTGACTGTTTCTGATTCCTTTCTTGAAGGGAGGAACATCACCCTGCAAGACCTGTTACCGCCTGACATTGCTAGCTACATTGAAGCCAACTCTGATCTCACTCCTGATCTCATTGCATTACTCCTCCAAGCTTCGGTTAACACAGAGGCAGTAAGTCTTCTTTGTATACATCTTTGTATACACGGGCCATGTTGTATAAAACTTACTATTAATGATAACTCTGCTATCAAAGGTAACTACCATGGTAACATCACTCAACAGCCAATCAAAATCAAGATTTCCGTGGGAGTTACCATTGATGGCAAAGTTACTATTAATGGTAAGTTTTATGCAACGGGGCCCATGTTTGATGTACATTTACATTAATTTCAATACTGCAGTTTACACCAATCCCACTCCCTGACATAATATTCACTTTTTTCTTACTTCAGTGTGCAAGGATTGATATACCTTAATCTACATGGCTTCTCTACATGTAAATAAACATTACTGTATATCTCTTTATATGATATCTACACATATTTTTGGGTGTGCACTAAAACTCAGAATAGCAGGTGGACCCACGAGTAGGATTATTTTACATTGGAATTTTGTATTTCATTTTGTGCATCAAACTTGCAGGCATATATGTATTTTTTTTGAAGTAATAAAAACGATACTCAAACATGTATTTCATAACTTATACATTTCATGATATATTAATCCCACTCCTGACACCACTTTGTAATCTTACAATGCTTTAGCAATAAAGAATATGATCTCATGTAGTAAAAGCATTTAGTAATGTTTAAAATATCAATATCAACATTCAATTTTTGCTTCTGTAACAGTTGCTTGCTGCTAATGGTACTTGGTTAGAAGTGGTATGTTCAGATGCCCAGAACCTCCCTATGATGTTCCAAGTCCCTCCTGATGTTGATCTTGATGCAGCTTATCAAAGTCTGTGCTCTCTGGACTTTGACCAATGGACAGTCGCATATATGCAAGAGATACAGAATATCTTGATTGAGGTGAGATTATGGCCTCCTGTGCTGTTTGAGAAATTGTATACAGGCCCATAGACTTAGGACAACTGCGCCCTAGATACTTGAAGATTCATTTAAAATCCACAGTATTTGATGAATTTAGGGTGGTAATAGTCCAAGGGATATAGTGTGTGGTGTGTTCAGTAGTTGCCAAAAGGATATTTGGGGATTTTATGCAACTCTAGATAGGATTGTCTGGAGGAAAGTTGTTGAGATACTGAACTTATTTCTGCTTTTATCTACAGTCCGTGTTCATTCTCCCCTTGTTATATCAAGATCAAATATTGATAAGTTACGTGTTTGTCAAATAGATATTGATGGTAGGCCCCTTTTCTAGTCGTGTGAAAGAAGGAAACCTGGATTTTGGTGGGTAAAAATGTGCCTGAAACCATATCATGACTGGATATGTGAGCATTTATTTGCTCATTATTTATACTTCAACACAATATATATTTGCTCGTGGTTGTATCTTTCAGGTTGAGAGTGGAAAAGAGGTGAACTTCACATCCATCACAGAGAACTTTCAGAAACTAGCCTTGGGTATCCAGGCTCTCATTGAGAATCCTCCTACCCTGGTGAAGTATAATGAAGAATGGTTCAAAAGCATCATCCAGAGAACTGGAGCAATTCTTGAGGCCACATATAATGAGACACAGTTCTTGTAAGAATTTAATCTTCTTTGATCTCATGCTCTCTGCATCTTGTATTTCTGCTTTCCTTTTTTTTTAAGTTCGAGTTTAAGTTCAAGTTCTTGGTACAAGTTTCTTAATTTTCTCTTCATGTCCTTTCCTGTTTATTTGTTGTCCCTCCTCTCTTTCTTCATGTTACTTTGAAAGGTCTTGTATATAAATTCCACTCAAGGATTTTTACTTTAGAATGTCCCCCTCTTAGTCAACGTACAATATTCACATTGTTAATCCACAGAAAAAAACTTTTAAAGCAGCAGCACATTATATTAGATGTATGCTATTTATATTATATATTATCAATAGATTTATTATATATTGATGTTTGAGTTCTAATGCTTATACATTGAAACCTGCAGATGAAAGGAGCCACAAAAACCATCTTTATGGGCATGTGGTGTTTAAGTGTACATGTATGATCCTGAAAAACAGAGTTCAATGAGAAACACAATTAAAGGGACACCAAAATGTGGTCTTTATAGGCAGGTGTTCTTTGCACGTGGTCTTTCTATGCAGGTGGTTGCTAAAGCAGGTTTGACTACATGATACTTGTGTTCTTGTTCTTCTTCATCAGGACTCCTAATCACCTTCCTATGTTGTTGAATGACATGTGGAATCAGATTGCAGCTTCAAACCCATCCCTTTTGACACAGGCCAGGATAAATGATTACATCACTCAAGTACTCATTGATATGCTCAATATGCTACCAGGTTTGTGAAATAGATGCGTAGAACTCCATTCAGACAGATTAGACAAAAGCAGCAGCAAAATTAGACAAGATGAAAGTTTTTTTTTTTGGTCTGAATCTCATAACTCCCATTAAATATGCACAGGGGCCATGTATGTTTCCTCCAAAATATTGCCTCTTGCTTATTCATTTACATACAGTGTTTTACTGCTGCAGTTTTGTGAGGCACTTTACAGCATCGTTTCTTCAGACAGTCTTAATTTTTGGTAGATGGAACGTATCCAGTAAATACGCATGTTTATATTTGCCACTGTATAAGAATTGATGAAAACACATGTACTGCTCCATGTAGATGAATATAAAGGGGTAAATTTATGGATGAATAGATTCATATGTGCATATGGATATGGATACATGTTTATAAATATATAAACAGAGGTGTCAGCAAATGGCTGGTCATGAGACCAGGTCTACGACCACTGATGTGCGCAAATCCATCAGTAGTAATTACTCAGCTGTAATGCACATATAAATCCATCAATTAATAAACTCATTCCTTTACCTTTATCTTCATGTATTAGTATTTTCATGAATTATTATACAGTGGAAAGTTAGTATTTTCATGAGTTTTTATACAGTGGAAAATTAGTATTTTCATGAATTTTTATACAGTGGAAAAGTGCACATCACAAGCATGAAGCACAAAGGACCCTTTAAGCAGGCCGTAGAAGCTATGATGTTCCACATGCTCTCTGGTGCAATCTAAGCCCAATTTTTAAACATGTTTAAAAAGCCAATTCCCCAAAGCATTTTTCTCTTCTTTCAAAAATCCTCTTACTAGGCATGAGGTAATGTTTGCTGGATGGGTGAGCGTGAGAAGAGACTCAGAAGTGGGAAACTTGGTAGGTCTGTATGAATGTAAAGTCAGTTGATGTATGAATAGATGCATTATTTAGATACGTGTACATACAGGGACAAAGGTGAAGGGATGGCTAGTACATTGGTAACTAATGCATGTAATTTATGTTTTCCATTTCAGGTCAAACCTACACTCTACCAAGGCTTGATGAGCTGTTTGGAGACACCACGTATGTGAGAGAACTTCTCAGTCACAGCGACATCGCCCCTGAGATTATTGATACCTTCATGATTCTTGCTGTTGACCAAGACAAGGTAAAGCTCTATCATGCCAAGAAATATGTGTGACACATGCCAATGGATTCTCAGTCAATATCTAGCACTAACCAACTTTCTTACTTCAAGTCTCGGTCCAACACTACATCAAACCCTTACCCTAATGGAACACAAAACCCAATTACAAACTAAGCCCTAAATCTATGTCTTTCATGAAATAAAGCCTAAGAAAAATACTGGACCACCTGCCAAGAAATTTGAATAAGTTCTAGATGTGCTATACAAGCAGTAGCTGTGAGACACAACGGTTGTTGATTTAAGCTGTATGTAACCTGGCTTCCATGTCCATCAGGAACTCATTTTTATCTACATGTTGATTGCTTTTCTCTACCCAGGTTTAGAAATGGATAGCTGGTAGGATGCAAATGCCACTGTGGTAAAAATTAGCATGTGGGTCACTGTATAGAATGGACTATACTGCCTAGTGAATGGAGTGTGTATGCTTACAGTGCATCTGAACTGAAGGACACCTTAGCTTTCACATGTCTCCTTCTGTTCAAATCTGACTCATCCACTTACAGAAGATCTAAAACCATATAATGATTATGAGGCTATCCCATTTTTAAATGAGTAGGGTAGAATGATGTAATACCCCAAAATGGTCTATGACTCTCCTTTCATTTCAGATTACATACCTGATCAACACACCTGATGTGTTTGTGGAGCTGTGTCAGTCTGGTCAGTTCTCTACATTCTTCCAGCTTCCTCCTGATTCACCCACTGATATCACTCTAGTAGAGGAGGCAGTCTGCACTACAAACCTCACTTTGGTCTTAGCAGAACTGGATCAGAAATTCAAATTCACAGAGATTGCCACTCAGGTTAGAACACTTAGGCCCATATTCTTCCAATTCAATAAAACCTAAAGAGAGGAGAAAAAAGCTTTTGTCAAAAAGAGGAACAACTGAGACTGTTGTCTAACTTCCTTGTTAAGTATTAAAGTTTTCTTTGCCTTACAGTGTTAATACAACAGAGGTTTTTGTTTTTCACATACCATATCATGTTTATTTAATTTGAACACAAGTATTCTCAGACTCTGCTTCTTGTGAGTTGAAGAGACCTTGTTATGAGTTATTTTCATCAAACTGAATTCAATTTGATTTATTTTCATTCACTTCACGGTGTCTTATTTGTATCAAAGCACATGTGAATAAATTAGTGCACTGACGTATACATACAATAAAAATAGTTTAAGAATGCATTCAGAGAATAATGATTCCTAGATATGCTCCAAAGAAACATAGAAATATAAACAACAAAGAGGGAGATGGAGGAGGAGGCTAGTGTTTGCAAAATTATACCAGAATATAGAATAACAAGGATTGCAAAATTATACCATAATATAGAATAACATAGGATACCATGGTACAATGAGGAAATGTTACATTTTGAAACCTGCACCTTCTTTTTCTTTATTTCTCCTGTAAAGATTGAACGGATAGTAACCAATGATCCCACCCTACCACCATTCAACCAGACAGCTGCTTCTCTTCACATGATGGAGTTTTCAAACCTAATTGCGACCCTCATCGAAACCCCGCCTAAGATTAACGTTGACCTCGTCTGGTGGGAGAACGTCTATAACCGTTCAGAAGTCATTGTCTTGCAGTGGCTACAGAGGCTAACAGATCAAGCTCTGAATGGCAGTAGTGTACCTGGACTTGATATGTGAGTCTACTACTTTACATGTTACCTTTCATGAAAGTTGTTGCTGTAATTTGAGGTATAATTATTGTCCTTTTGTCTTACGTCTATTGGACTGTATACAGGAGGCTCTATGCCACAGGCCCTCTGTGAAATCATTTTTTAAATGGTGAGTTGGAAATAAATGAAAAGAAATTTTTGAATTATCTAGATTAACTTTTCCTTTCCCTGGCATTGCAATGGATATAATGTCTAATTTTGTATTATTTCATCCTGAATTTATTGTGTTTCCTTTGCCAAATAAACAAATAATATTAATAATGAAAAGATAAATGAACACTCACCTGTTATTATTAATCTTTCAAATACCTCATGGAATTAGGTAATGTATTACAAAAGGAAGAAATCTTAATCAAAAAAAAAAAAAATTAATACCAAGGTCAGCTTTTTAGGGTTTATCTATTTTGATCTTCTGATGAACATGTATAGTTCTGCTGTGACAAATTGATACACAGCAGAATAATACTTCAGGTTTTATTATGTGTAGAGGTGTTGTAGTTGAGTAGTTTAATCACTTGACTGGGAATGCAAAGGTCGTGGGTTCGAACCCCGGCATGGTACTTATGCCCTTGAGCAAGGCATTTTATCTACATTGCTCCTCTCCACCCAGGTGTTAAATGGGTACCCAGTAGGATGCGAACGTCATTGTGGTTGGATAAGCATGTGCGCGCTTGGAAACAGGCGACTGTCTGGAATGTTCCCCAGAGGAGTGGAGAATGTGCACTGTAAATGTGCAGATCAATCGCAACTGAATCCTGTGACCGGGGTAATAATGCTGTAAGCACTTTGGTCGGTTACATTGTAACTGGTAAAGTGCTATATAAGAAACAGCTATGGTTATTATTATTATTATTATTATTATTATTATTATCATTACAAAAATTGTGAATAATTAGACTTTTCAACACCTTCTCTACAGGGAATGAGCCAAAAATACTATTTATGTTCTTGTTTATTCCATCTCACAATAATTGTTTATGTTTTATCTTCGTTATATCAGGAAATGAATGTAGGTGAGATTAAAGCTAGACAAAACAGGAAATCACCCAGGTATCATAGTTTAATGTCAAAAAATTTCAGTTAAAAATGTCTCTGGTGGGACTCTTCTTTTCAGCTTTGAATGTGAAACTTTTGTCAATTTATTGATAATATCCTGATTGTTAACTGGATAATTCTGAATTATGAAATTTATTATGTTTTCAGGGTGCTTGCTCAACTGAGGACATTGGACATTCCTGGTTTTGACGCTGATCAGTTTGAGATGTGGATCCGTCAGTCTCAGCGTATCCAAGCACTCATTGCACAAGCCATTGAAGGTCCTACAGCCAATGGTAAATGATGGTCCTTTAATCCTATTGTTGTATTTCTTCTCTTCTCTTCAGACAGCCTGTACCTTCAAATATTCCAAACAAGAGTTAAGACTCACATAATGCTTATTGCCTAGAGTTAACTTTTCTTCTACATAGTTTAACTTTTATTCCATTGACTTCATATATATGTAAAGTTGATTTCCTTTCTAACAGCATTTTATTGGAACTATTTTGTGGGTGGCTTGAACATCTCTTAAGATGGATATGTGCACTTTATAGATGTTTTCATTGTTATTGTTATTATCATTTCTCTTTAAAAAAAACAATTCTTTAATCACTACCAGTATTATTTATCTAGTTTGGATAAGCTCTTCCTTAGTGATACAAGCTCCTTCAGACCTCTTCAGATATTTTCAATATAATTATGTAGAATAATGAATGCGTATTTAATTTGCTTCACTGTAGGGTTTTTATACCACTGCCATATGCATGTATTTCCTCTGTTAATGATATTTAAAAATATTTTACCATGTAGAGACTACAGGATACATTGTACCAATACTGCTAGAGCTCTTCCCTGAACCTGATCTTATCAGAGAGCTTCTCAACTCATCAGGACTTCCTGAAGATGTCACAGAAATATTCTTGCAGATGATACCACAGATAACAAAGGTACAGTAACAATAAGAGCCTCTTGTGTGGATGAGTAACATATCTGTACATTGTATGTGGGCAAGCCTGAATTTGATGACCAGAGCAAAATACTTGTATATCTATATAAAGCATTTAAAGACACCCTGTGTGTATTACGAGTTATATAGATTAAGGTTAGTATTATCTTTCTTTTTCACCCTTTAAGCTTTAGGGAAAATCATGTGGAAGATCCTCAAAGGATCAGTAATGACTTTAATATACCCATGAGACCACTATGACAAAGATGGTGCTTTATGTCTATTAGTGCCCTTATATTGAATTTTTCAGTTCATTAGTCTAGAGGTGTATTATATTTAGGAGGTTTGTGATAAGTGAATCCTTAAGATATTGTAATTACAAAATAACAAACCCTTGAATATAATGCCCCAAATGTTCAAATTACTTAGTGATTTTCATTAATATTTTAATAAATGCACTCTGTAGTATTGGAAATTTGAATTACCAGTTGTGTGACATGGGTCCATCCAATGAGACACTGGTATCATGGGGGGGGGGGGGGGGGGGGGAGGAGGAGGAGGGATCTTGCTATAAAAGATGATGGTGTGCCAAAAAACAGGGCCATTAAGTGACGGGAGGGTTTGGGGAGGGTCATATATTTTCATGTTGCCTTTCTCCTCCCTTTCTTTCTCTCTTGTGTCCATTTTTGCCATTTGTTTTGAGGGCACCACCTGAAGTAGCCATGCCACTTATTGAATCTTTCAATTCCTTTCTTTTTTAATGTATATGTTTCTATAGTGGCTTCCTATGTTGAGTGGTCCAGATCCACTGAGGGCTGTCTGTGAAGGTGGACTCTTTCAAGATATTTTTCTTCTTGCAAACACCTCCATCGACATCCAGTCCATTGAAGATCAGATCTGTTCTCTTAATCTCACTAACATCGATGGCCTCATTAGCCAAATCTTCATGTCTGACTTTGATGCTCTTATACTGGAGGTAAGAAAGTTCTTCATAAGACATTCTAAATGTTGTTGCATTTATTGATTTTCTAGAAAATTATTTCCAGAATATTTTTTGGTGGAAAGATGTATGATGTGAAAAAGCATGTAGCAGAATGTACTGTATATGATATCACATGCTAAGAGATTCATAATAAAATTGTGCACTAATGCTGTATGATCAGTGATCAGTCCTATAAGAATATTCAGTGTTTTTGTACTCTGAATAGAACTTGAAGTTTGAATAGGCAACTAGACTAGCGCCCTGTAACACAGAAATAAGTTAGCATTTGATTGCTAACTAAATATTGATCTTATGACTGATTGCTATGATCAATAACTACAGGGTGATTTTTTTTATGGGGCCAGTTGTGGATCAAAAGGAGCTCTACATTAACTATCTGATAAATTCTTGGACAGCGTTATTTCTTGATTGATTCTCTGAGGATAAATTTCACATGAAGAAGTCAGTCAAAATAATTGGTAAACTGTATCTAATAATATATCATGCATGTGGGTTTTTCATTGTTCACCTGTAAATTATTGAATTTGTTTCTTTGCTTTTATTTTTCACATGATGTAGCTCTTACAGACATTCATCCAAGTCCCTGGTTTAGATCCACAGACTGCCCTCAATATGAGTCGAGAGATATCAGCAATCATCTCTAGTCTGATCTCAGATCCTGCTAACTTTCAACTCGATCCACAGAGGTATGTGTATTATCAGATTTCAGATTCAAAATGCATCTAATTCCTTCTAGTATCAAATGAATATAAAATCAGTGTTCATTAGAAATCAAAAGAGGAAATATAGCCAAGATTCCTGAAAGAATTAGGCTTCTGTTGAGGTTGGCACAATGGGAAGATTACGACACAAATGTAACTTATGTATGAGTTGATATTAATAGAAATGAAAATGAACCGAATATGTAGAATAAAACCAGGCTAGGATATCATGAAAATCACAGTTAATGGTAATTACAAGACTGAATGAAAATAATTGGCTTTCCATTTTGTAAATAACTATCATGCTTTCTGTTTCTTAAATTTCTCTCTGAGGAATATGTTGTTGAAAATTGTTTATAATATATTTTTTCTTCCAGTATCATTTGGTTACTCCAGTCCCTTCAAGTACCTGGTCTGAATCAGTCCAGGGTCCAGGACTGGATAAAGCAGGTCCAGCTGATGCAGTATATTAATAATGCCATCAGTGACTGGTTGACAATGAATAATGGTAATGCTAATGGATTCTGTAATTTTTTGTAAAATTCCATTTTAATATTCATACTACAATATACTAAATCAGTGGAATACTGTGTATTTCAGTTGAATTGAATATGAGAGTAATTTTTAATTCAGTTGAAAATATTTAATTAATCACTTGATTACTTTGTCAATGTAATGAATTTGAGATTAATCTTGAATTCAGTTAAAAGTATCCAGTTAATCTCTGATTCACTTTGTCCATTTAATTGAATTTCAGATTACTCTTATTTGACATTATACCCGTGGCAAATTAATAAATCCTACAGCAATTTTTTTTCTACAATTATGCTTTTTTTTGTTAGCATGTAGATTTTGATTTAAAACAATCTGTTGATTTGATTAATTTGATTGTTTTTCACTTATCAAAGCATCAGATAAACAGCAGAAGAAAAGAAAATAGGAAATTTAGGGGTAAAATCCTAAAATTTCATGGACTGTCTTTGTTCTTCCAGGGAATTTAAAATCATATTTTTATTTAACTTTTTTTTTTGATTGGTTTTTACAGGGACTGAGTTAGCCATACCTACCTTCAGTGATCTGCTCCCCGATCCAAGCGTCATTGTACAACTGTTCACTGATCTTGGTGTTCCAACTGACATCACTCAAGCCTTCTTATATTCAGCAATTCAAGCTGATCAGGTAAGTGTACCTGTAGATCCGGGTGATGAGGATGATTAGGTTGAATGTGGTAAAAAGATGAATTAATAAAAGGCAGTGTGCAATCCTGGATCTTTTGTGGTGTGCAGTCTCAGGGGTGGATCCAGGATTTTGCAAAATAGGGGTACAATACTCAGAATATTACAGATAAAAAAGATAATCAGATTTTGGGGGTGTCTTTTTACTCCAAAATTTTCTGACAAAGAAAAAAAAAACGGTCATCAGATCAAAGGGGGGCCACAAACTTGGAGTTGTGTACTTAAGATATGTCATTTGGGTTTCAAAAGGGGGCGGGGGCATGGGCCCAGATGTACCCACCTAAAACCTATTCTTTAAATATTCCTTTTACTTTGGATAACCAAGTAAATATCAGCTTACATGACATGTGTTCAAATCATTCCACAATGGTACAGTAACAATTAGAGCCTCTTGTTTGGATAAGTAACATATCTGTACATTGTATGTGGGCAAGCCTGAATTTAATGACCAGAGCAATAATACATGTATATCTGTAAAGCATTTAAAGACACCCTGGGTGTATTAAGTGTTATATGGATTAAGGGAATTTACCTGATGTAGATATCAAGAAACTACAGCGTGTGCAGAACATCGTTGCAAGGATTGTAGTAAAGGCTCGTAGGCACGAACACATCACACCTCTTCTTTCCCATCTCCATTGGTTACCGATACACCTTAGAATCCAGTTCAAAATTCTCCTCTTGGTATTCAAAGTCTTGCATGGTAACACTCCCTCCGATGTATCACGTCTTATTAATGAATATGTCCCCAGCAGAAACCTTCATTCCACTCACTTGAACCTCCTCCAAACACCTAGGGTGAACAGCAAATTCTACGGGGAACGTGCTATCGGCACCTTAGCACCTACACTGTGGAATTCTCTTCCTCCCCAACTTCGTGATGCATCCTCCGTCAATAGTTTCAAGAACTCTCTAAAGACTTACCTTTTCTCTTAATGTTATAAGTTATATCAATGCGTCTATCATGTGTATGTTTATGTTATCTGCTATTTTACTTTTATGTTGTATCATTTTAACTATTTCACTCAGTTATAATGTAGTGCTAGGTAATGCAATGTAATGTATTGTACTGTAATCTAATGTAATTTAACTGAAATGTAGAGTAAAGTAATTTAATATCATGTATTTATGCACATTACGTATATAGTTAGTTTTCATAATTTGTAAAGCGCATAGAGATGACTGAATATGATGCGCTATATAAGCTTTGTATTATTATTATTATTATTATTATTATTATTATTATTAAGGTTAGTATTATCTTTCTTATTATCATTATTGTCATTGTTATAAAGGGTCAGTAATGACTTATACCCATAAGACCACTATGACAAAGATGACGTTTTATGTCTATTAGTGCCCTTATATTGAATTTTTCAGTTCATTAGTCTAGAGGTGTATTACATTCAGGAGGTTTGTGATAAGTGAATCCTTAAGATATTGTAATTACAAAATAACAAACCCTTGAATATAATGCCCCAAATGTTCAAATTACTTAGTAATT
The DNA here is from genome assembly GCA_025618425.1 of Heliocidaris tuberculata. Taxonomy (NCBI): domain Eukaryota; kingdom Metazoa; phylum Echinodermata; class Echinoidea; order Camarodonta; family Echinometridae; genus Heliocidaris; species Heliocidaris tuberculata. The sequence goes on from CM046841.1 coordinate 7,983,693, forward strand.
TTCATTAATATTTTAATAAATGCACTCTGTAGTATTGGAAATTTGAATTACCAGTTGTGTGACATGGGTCCATCCAATGAGACACTGGTATCATGGGGGGGGGGGAGGAGGAGGAGGGATCTTGCTATAAAAGATGATGGTGTGCCAAAAAACAGGGCCATTAAGTGACGGGAGGGTTTGGGGAGGGTCATATATTTTCATGTTGCCTTTCTCCTCCCTTTCTTTCTCTCTTGTGTCCATTTTTGCCATTTGTTTTGAGGGCACCACCTGAAGTAGCCATGCCACTTATTGAATCTTTCAATTCCTTTCTTTTTTAATGTATATGTTTCTATAGTGGCTTCCTATGTTGAGTGGTCCAGATCCACTGAGGGCTGTCTGTGAAGGTGGACTCTTTCAAGATATTTTTCTTCTTGCAAACACCTCCATCGACATCCAGTCCATTGAAGATCAGATCTGTTCTCTTAATCTCACTAACATCGATGGCCTCATTAGCCAAATCTTCATGTCTGACTTTGATGCTCTTATACTGGAGGTAAGAAAGTTCTTCATAAGACATTCTAAATGTTGTTGCATTTATTGATTTTCTAGAAAATTATTTCCAGAATATTTTTTGGTGGAAAGATGTATGATGTGAAAAAGCATGTAGCAGAATGTACTGTATATGATATCACATGCTAAGAGATTCATAATAAAATTGTGCACTAATGCTGTATGATCAGTGATCAGTCCTATAAGAATATTCAGTGTTTTTGTACTCTGAATAGAACTTGAAGTTTGTATAGACAACAAGACCAGGGCCCTGTAACACAGAAATAAGTTAGCAAGTGATTGCTAACTTATTTTTCAATCGATCGTAAAATATGAATCTTATGATTGATTTATAGATTGTATGAGTAGTTGCTATGTTTTGTTTTACAGAGCCCTGTTGTGGATCAAACGGAGCGCTACCATTGACCATAATTAAGAGAATTAACTGTTAGACTGTTTCTTGAACTGTTTATTTTTTTTATTGATTCTCTTAGGATAAATTTCAGCTGAAGAAGTCAGTCAAAATAATAAGCCAGTTTGTAATTAGTACATGGTACAAATGACCCTGCAATGACTCCAATTTGAACACGCACGCGCATTTGTTTAGGTGGACGCGCTTCCTGTTTAACAACTAAAGTCATACTGGTGGGCGGGCGCATCATTGTGCGCATACTATGAAAGCTTATAAAGTACAATTGTACTTGGTACAAATGACCTGTATCTGCACAAGCGCAAATTGTAATTATGAACTGGCTTATTGATTACTAATTTTGTATTTATCATAAAATATCAATTGTACGATTGATTGATTGATCATCTGATGAATTGCTATGCTTTGTTTTTTTTACAGGGACCAGGAGCACTGCCAGTGACAGTTAAGAGAATTAACTGTTTAACAAATTTTTGAATTGCTTTATTTCTTTATTGATTCTCTGAGGATAAATTTCACATGAAGAAGTCAGTCAGGATAGTTGCTACACTGGAGTTGATGATATATCATTCATATGGGCTAGTCATTGTACACCTGTGAATTATTGCGTTTGTGTTTTTTTGCTTTGCCTCAATGATCTGTTCCCTTTATTTTTCACATGATATAGCTTTTACAGGCATTTGCTGAAGTCCCTGGTCTAGATCCACAGACTGCCCTCAATGTGAGTCGAGAGATATCAGCAATCATCTCTAGTCTGATCTCAGATCCTGCTAAGTTTCAACTCGATCCACAGAGGTATGTGTATTATCAGATTTCAGATTCAAAAAACATCTTATTCCTTCTAGTATCAAATGCATATGAAATCAATGTTCATATGGAAATCAAAAGAGGAAATAGCCAAGATTCCTGAAAGAATTTGGCTTCTGTTGAGGTTAGCAAAATGAGAAGATTAAGACATAAATATACCTTATGTATGAGTTGATATTACTGGAAATGAAAATTAACAAAAATGTAGAATAAAGTCAGGATAGGATATCATTAAAATCACTGTTAATGGTAATTAGAAGACTGAATTAAATAACTGTCTTTCCATTTTGTAAATAACAATGCTTTCTATTTCTTATATCTCTCTATGAAAAATATGTTGTTCAAAGTCTTTTATTATATTTTATTTTTCCTTCCAGTATCATTAAGTTGCTCGAGTCCTATCAAGTACCTGGTCTAAATCAGTCCTGGGTCCAGGACTGGATAAAGCAGGTCCAACTGATGCAATATATCAATAACGTCATCAGTGACTGGTTAACAATGAATAATGGTAATACTAATGGACTTTGTAATTTTTTGTAAAATACTATTTTAATGTTCATATTAAAAATATATTAATCGGCAGAATGCTGTGTATTTCACTTGAATTAAATTTGAGAGTAATCTTGAATTCAGTTAGAAATTTCGAATTAATCACTTACTTACTTTGTCAATTTAATTGAATTTCAGAATGATCTTATAGAATGATCAGAATGATCAGGTAATTTATAATAATATGGCAATTTTTCTTTGTTATGAAAAATTATGCTTTTTTGTTTCGCATATAGATTTTGATTTTGAAAATCCATTGATTTAATTGATTTGTTTTTCAGATACTAAAACTATATTTGTATACCAAAGCATCAAATAAACAATAGAGGACTGGAAATAGGAAATTTACAAAATCTAGGTGTGAAATCCTAGAATTTTATAGAATATTTTCTTCTTCTGGGAAGTAAAAAATCATAATTATTAATAACTTTTTATGGGTGGTTTTTACAGGAACAGAGTTAGCCATTCCGACCTTCAACGATCTGTTCCCTGATCCAAGCATCCTTGTGCAACTATTCACTGATCTTGGTGTTCCAACTGACATCACTCAAGCCTTCTTATATTCAGCAATTCAAGCTGATCAGGTACATGTAGATGAGGGTGATGAGGATGATTAGGTTGAATGTGGTAAAAAGATGAATTGATAATAGGCATTGTGCAATCCAGGTTATGGTAATACATGCAAGCTCAGGGGCGGATCCAGGATTTAGTAAAAGAGGGGGCACAATAGAAAATTCCAGACAAGCAAAGAAATGTAATCAGATTTTGGGGGTGTCTTTTTACTCCAAAATTCTCTGATGAGCAAAAAAAGGTCATCAGATCAAAAGGGAGGCACAAACTTGGAGTTGTGTATTTCACCCGTTGTCTAGGGGAACCGGGTGGGAATAAAATTATTCAGTAGTTAATGGGTTAAGGTATGCCACTTAGGTTTCAAAAGGGGGGCACGGGCCTGGCTGTGCCCCCCTGAATCCGCCTCTGTGCAGGCTGTTGCCAAAGTGATTAAAGCAGCCATTATTCAATCCTGCAATACAAATTTTATTTTTTTAATATTTTTTTTTACTTTGGACAGCCAGCTAAGTTTCAGCTTACACGTATTTCAAAGCTTTCCAAACTGGTCTCTCATTATTCCCTTTTACAAAATCAGTTTGAAGATGATTAGCCTTATTAAAAAAATTCTTTAGTACTGCTTTCTGTGAAATATATAATTCTTATGCTTTATCTTCTTTTGATAACCCTCCTTCTTTGATTTATATTGCAGTATAATTGTTTGTTTTTGTCATGTATAAACAAATGATTTCTTTATTACTTGTTTATTAATTGTAGACCTGTAAATTCAAAGAGAAATAAACCAAATGAAATAATCAGATAATAATCATATAATTGATGTGACAAAGTGTTTAATAAGATAACCATTTCTTCCTTTCACCCTATTGATGCATTCAATAATATGATCTTTTTCTATCTATTTCAGTGGACCCAGGTATGGATGAACCCTGATCCACTCCAAGCCATCTGTAATAGCAGTCTCTTCCAAGACATCTTCACACAGACTCTGAACACATCTATTGATATCAGGACGATTCAGGATACACTCTGTTCTATCAATCTATCCAATGTTGATGCAATCTTGAATGATATCTTCAAGACAAACCGTATGATCATTCAGGTTAGCATAGATTAAAGCTTTAGTCAGATGCATGAGCACCTTAGTTGGCAGATATCAGCGCTGTATAAGACTTCATTATTATTTTATGTATAATTTATTAATACATACTTTATTTATTGAAAATAATTCAGAAACAAGCATGTAGAGAAACATTCAGCGTAGGATACTGCCTGTGTTACAGGACGGTACAAGGCGAAAATATGTACAAGGATTGACAAAACAATACACTAGAAAATTAAACATTACTTTGAGCATAAAATTTGGTCGCACGTCGACAGAGCTTGATACTGAAAGTGATAATTAATAAAGAAATAGGAACTGAGAATCGCTTAATTGCAGTACTACGGTGATACACTATAGATCGTGAAAGAAATTAACACTGTACTAAAACTGTGACTGCATATATAAAGAAATGTAAATAAGTAAAGAAGTAGGAGCAAGTAACTGTAACAAAAAATATTAAAAGATATAATGATATAGTCTTTCCATATAAATATATAAAGCAAAAAGTATTAAGTTAATATTTTCATAGTGTGAGGTTATGAGAATCTTATATACGTGATTAAAGTAGGACATTTTGAGCAAGTTCAAAATTTTACTAGAAAAATGTATTTTATTGAAAGTATTAAAAAAATGTATATACTACTCAATTACTATACTTAGATTTTAGTTTGAAGACACGAGATGCAGGCATGCAATTAGATACATGTATAGACTAAATATAATATAATAACAAATACAAAGTATGCGAGTTTAGTCTTACTGAACGACGGATAAAAAACTTATAAATCAGGATCTAACAGTACATACCAGCAAACAGCATATAAAGCTTACTAAATTTATCAACTTTCTGCTTTCTTCCATAAACGCAGATAAAATCATTATTTAAAAAAAAAAAACACACAAAATGAAAGACATGTTTTGTTTTGTATTTTTTAAGAGATAATACGGTAATAACGGTGGGCAGTGATGACACTCCGTGTTACATGAGTATCAGAATGATTATATAGCTGGATATGTCTAAGAAGATTAAGAAAAAAAAAGCTAACAATCAATAAACATTCCTTAAAAATGGGTACAAATACTGGTATTCAACAATTAATGAGTTCACGGGGTGAGCAAACCTGGTTTGATCCAAGTTGGCTCTCCTCTAGCATTGTATATTGCGCAGGAGGTAAGACTAGCAATTTTCGCAATGTCTCGAATGTATTCCCTAATTCTGATTGACTTGCCAGATGACTTCAACAAATTGGAGATCTGCATTATGTTGTCTTTCGTTATGAGACCTCTCGACCCTATCTCAAAGCATATGAGCGCACACTTAAAACCTATTGCCTCAATATCGGATGCTAGGGAGGCATATTTTTCAGTTTTTCTTTTCCTTGCATTTTCAATGTTTGGTTCGAAAGGAACCGTAAGTTCACCAAGAACAACCCTTTTCTTCAGATTGCTAACAAGGACGATGTCTGGCCTTTCAGCAGATGTAACTAAATTGCTAGGAATCGTACCTCCATTCAACATGTATCCCGGAATATCAGCAAAGAGATGGAATTGATCTTGATCATTTTGCAATTTAGAAACAATGTACTTCAGAATACTGTCATGTCTATAATTGAAACGTTCCTGATCAAGGGCTTTAGGGCACGAGTTGAGAATGTGACATAGGGTCTCATGGTTCCCACACAGTTTACACCTAGTATTCAGTCTCTTTCCCCATCGTTTGAGGTTGTCCCCTGAGGGCAGCGTGTTAATAGCTGCTCTTGTAACAAAACTCAAAACACCTTTAGGGAGGTCAAATATAAGTGACTTCCAGGTGAGGTCCCCCTTCTCTAATTCGACTAGCTTTAGAAAGTCACCCTGAAATACCAATGGAGATATCTGGTTTCGCCAAAAGGTTCTGTGCTCATCAAGAAGGGTCTCTTTGATATTGGTCTTAGTTCTTTTCCAACTATCACCGCTCAACCGATCGACAATCTCTTCGCAGACTGCAGCGTTTGCTACGGACATCTTGCGGACCCATCCTGATTCACGTGAAACTTTGGAGTCCAAAGCAGCCTGGACCTTCGGATCCGCTTGCCAATGAGAAGACGCATGAGCAAGAACATGTGATTCTTTATAAATCTGTGACGGACAGCAGAACTGCAAACTATCGCAACTGTACAATATCGCTGAGGTTGCCCCATGTGAGGGTATCTTTAGCCACGATAAACAGGAAAAAAATGCAGCATTAAGTACATGTAAGCTGTATGAGCACAGTGTCCATCACAAATCTGTAACAAATCACAGAGTACGTGTAAGGGCCTTTGTTGCAACAACAATTTTTTTTTTAATCCCCCAAATTCCCTATATTTACTTGTAAAGTGTTTTTTATTTTGTTGCATGCTCAGTGTTTGGAGGCAGTGTATCCACTCATGTCTACTGTTCTCTTATCTTTTTATGCTCTAAAGGATACATTGTACATGAACTCCACATGAAGGGGAACATGCATGCAATTACATGTCGATAAAGTTCAAAAGTTGTGACCATAAAAGGCTGCTAAGATATTTAAATGCATGTATTTCAGAGGCTTGAAACCTTTGCCTTTTATCTCACTCTTACTCTAAGATATCAGAGCTTATATTTAAATGCATGTAATTCAGAAGCCAAAAATCTTTTCCCTTCTTTATCTCCCTCCTACTTTCAGATATCATTGCTTCTCTTCAATGACCCTACCATGGATTGGCAGACAGCTTGGAACACCAGCTTACGTTTTAGTCAAATGTTTGATGAGTTATTCCAGAACCCTCCCATGACAGACCAAGACATCAAGCAGTAAGTACTGTCATGAAAATTATGAACTTTTTGGCATGAAGAAGATGAAATATGACATTTCATCCACAAATGTCTCTCTCTCTTTCTCTCTCTCTTCTCTCTGTATGGTGCTCCAACATATGCTCCAGCAACAATTGCTCCAGGCTTTATTTTGTCACAGATATAGGGTTAGGGTTAGGGTCATTGCAACTGGGTTTGGGGTTAGGTTTAGGGTTAGGACTAGGGTTAGGACTAGGGTTAGGACTAGAGTTAGGACTAGAGTTAGAACTAGGATTAGGACTAGGGTTAGTGTTTGGTCCAGTGCAGAAGTTTAGAATTTTGATTAGTGTAGGAAATTGATGTGGAGCCATTGTCAGCCCTCTGTACAGAGGAATATATAAATTGAATGTTTGGTAAGAATGTAGGAATAGAATAAGTTGGTACATACTAATATTTTAGCTCTTTGTTCTTATTGTATTGTGCAAGATATGTACATAAGCTGATAATCATCAGCCTACATGGAACATTATTTGTTTTTGGAGGGGGAGGGGGTTTGGTCTCATTTCAATGCAGGTTCATTAAATTATGAAGATAGGTATCTTGGAACACTGAATGTATCAAGATGAGCAATAAAAAAAGGATCCATATTGCAAAACTTGTCTCATGAAATCCCTTATTTGATAAATGTTTGTAGTTGTATCTTATGAGTTCCACTAGCTGGCAGGGATGGGTTTTATTTAGTAGAAGTGTCATAAGTTAAGTGATTTAAACCAGAGTGAAGATGCAAAGGTCATGACTTCAAGCTCAGCACAGTATGAATGTCCATTGGTAATACATTTGCCACTCTTGACGCAGGTGAAATTAAAGTGGATATTTGTTAGGATTCATACAATGAAATGCACCATGTGATGAGAAATGTCGCCAGAGCTAAAGTAGGGATGATCATTTTGAAAGCTTTTTGGAAGCACATACTGATATGGATGTTATATCATAATGTGAAATATTATTATCATTTTTTTTTCTCTCCCTCTCAACCAGGGTAACTCTCTCTGTGTTTAAGGAACTGGAGAGGATGCTGAGAATTTATGGTGTTTGGGATGATACTGAACATTTCCTAAAGTATATTGAATTCTATCTTCAAGTTATAGGACATCACCTCAGCAACTCAAGTAAGTCAGCTATTATTATTATTACTATTACATGTATATTTCTAATTATTATTCTATTATTGCTGAAATTTTGTATTACTACACAGTAAAAAATATTTTAAACAACTCTTCAAAATTTTTAAACAACGCTGTTTAAGGCGGTCACTCTAACAACTGTTGTTTAAAATGTTAAACAACTAAGGTTGTTTAAACTTTAAACAGCCTGTTGTTTAAAATTTTAAACAATTTTTTTAAACAACAGTTTTTAAACAACTAGGTTGTTTAAATTAATTTGTTTAAACACACACAGTTGTTTAAAACTTTTTTCACAACTATTGTTTAAAATATTTGTTGTTTAAAATATTTGTTGTTTAAAAAAATTATTTAAAACATCTAGGTTGTTTATTAAGTTGCCTAAAACTTTTTGCACAACTGTTGTTTAAAAAATACATTCAAAGTTGTTCAAAATAATTGTTTCAAACATTATAGGGCCTACAGATGTGTTTAAATGTACACAGTTGTTTAAGGCAGAACATGTACACAAGTAAGTTCCAAATGCCAGAGCTGATTGATACGTTCAGAGGTAAGCATTTAGACTAAATATATTGTAATCTGATTGAGTTTATACTCAAGACATATTTGTGCTGCGGTGACATCTACATGATGTCTAGATCTAGACCACATCCACAAAATGAATTATGATGTAGACCTGGAACTTTGCAGTTTAAGTAATTTGCACATACGGTATAGGACCGGACCCACGCGCGGGTTCACTGTGTGCAGCTTAAACTGCGCTGCGCTATGCTGGAAGGGCGACTTGTATTTGTAAAGTTGCAGGTCTAACTCATAATTAATTATGTAACTGTGGCGTAGATCTAGATATCATATAGAAGTCATGGCAGCACAAATATATCTTGAGTATAAACTCGATCAGATTACAATATATTTAGTCTAAATGCTGCCCTCTGAATGTATCAATCAGCTCCGGCCTTTGGAACTTCTACAACATGTCAACCACAAAGTCATCCGCCATGATGAAGCCCGGCCATGTTGGGCAAGGATCGGACAAGGAAACCCGTCTAGCGCGAATTTTCAATCTTTTTAAACAACGTTGTTTAAAAGATTATTCTACAATATCATTGATGTCTTAAACAGCAGTTGTTTAAAATACAGGGTCCGTCTTTTAAACAACATTGTTTAAAATTTAAACAACACAATTTTAAACAGCGTTTTTGCTGTGTATTAATTGTAGTATTAGTAGTAGTAGTAGGATTTGATATTGTTATTGTTATTGTAATCATTACTAGTAGTAGTAGTAGTAGTAGTAGTAGTAGTAGTAGTAGTAGTAGTAGTAGTAGTAGTAGTAGTAGTAGTAGTAGTAGTAGTAGTAGTAGTAGTAGTAGTAGTAGTAGTAGTAGTAGTAGTAGTAGTAGTAGTAGTAGTAGTAGTAGTAGTAGCAGTAGTAGTAGTAGTAGTAATAGTAGTAGTCATAGTAGTAGTACCAGTAGTAGTAGCAGTAGTCTTTAGACTTGTAAATCTGCACTCATGTGCAAGTATGTGTACTTTATACATGTACATTCCAGTTCAATTCAAATTCAAAACAACATTTATTTCACATATAAAATTGAACGTTTCCATCGTACATATATAAAATCGCATTAAGAAATATAAACAAAAATGAAATTTAAAATTGATAGTATGTCAATTTTATGTGGACTGTGGGGGCTACCAAAGAACCATACTCAGATCAGCATTGATAGGTGTCAGCCTTTTTAAACATTACATGAACTTTTTCAGACAACTTCTTGAAGGATTTAATTGACCCAGCTGTCTCGCTGGATAACTTGGTGAGCTATGTTGGCATGTCACCGGAAGAAATAAAAGCTGCTCTACTTGGGGACATTACCGACATATTCTTGGTATGTATACATGTTATCTATATAATTAGGAATTAAAAAATCATATACCACAGAATATTATCTTGAATGCATTAAATTTGGAAGTATGATGGATATTTTACTCCCATGTGTAAAAAAAAGAATCATTGTTTTTTATTTTACTTTATTTATATTTGTATTATGACAGAGTATTATGAAAAAAGTAAACTAATTCAGATTGCAAATGAAGAGATGCTTCTGGCTGGAATGCTCCTCAGGTAGTGGAGAATGTGTAAACATTGTGTGTTGGCATCCATGAATCCTATGACATGGTAAATAATATATAAATCCTTAAGAAACATCATAGATGTATTAGGGTGCTTAACAAGTCTACAATATTATTAGTATTATCATTATCATTATGATTATAATAACTTTTGAATGACAGATATTTTGTCCATTTTAAATGATTGTATGACACATGTTCTGTTAACATTTGCTCCAGGTTCAATTTTAAGACTGTCCAAATTCTTAACTGCAACTCTAAACCCCAAACTATACCTTGACATCCATTGTAATATATATCTAATTTGTATAAGATGAATCCCTTTGAGATATTGATACAAACCAACAAGTTTTTACTTTAAAGGGCAATCCAACCTTGATAATAAGAGGATTTGTGTGAAAGCAGAAAAATAAGAAAAACAGGATGGCGAAAGTTTGAAAGAATCGGACAAGGACTAAGAAAGTTATGGATGTTTGAAAAATGAGATCACTACATCTATGCGAATCTCAAATTGGCAATTTGGTGAGTCAATTGTGACATTTTTGTGGACAACTCTCCCATTTGTCGTACACAAATATATCATTAATTTGCGGTTTTCTTTGAAGCGCTTTTACCCTCGGGGCAGTACTCAAAATATATTGGAGATAGCATATTGTTATAGGTCCTCATGAATGAAAAGATCCTACTGAGTAATGCATTTTGAAAAAAAGTGACATTTTAATCATTTTGTGTGTTAGAGCGAATGGGGGAGTTGTCCACAGCTACATCACAGTGACATTACCTATTCGGCCAATTTGAAATTCCCATATGTGTAGTGATTACAACTTTCAAAAATTCAACTTTCTTATTGCTTGTCCGATTTCGTTCAAACTTTCACCAGTCTGCTTCTCTGATTTTTCCTCTTTCTTTCAAAGCAACTTGCTATTAAGGTTGGATTTCCCTTTAATGAAAAGTAAATATTTCAAAGATCAATTTCTTTAAATAAAGATAATAATAATAATAATTAATAATAATATAATAATAATAATAATAATAATGATAATGACAATAATAATAATAATAATAATAATAATAATAATAATAATAATTATAATTATAATTATAATTATAATTATAATAATAATAATAATGATAATGACAATAATAATAATAATAATAATAATAATAATGATAATAATAATAATAATTATAATTATAATAATAATAATAATAATAATAATAATAATAATAATAATAATAATAATAATAATAATTATAATTATAATAATAATAATAATAATGACAATAATAATAATAATAATTATAATTATAATAATAATAATAATAATAATAATGACAATAATAATAATAATAATAATAATAATAATAATGACAATAATAATAATAATAATAATAATAATAATAATGACAATAATAATAATAATAATAATAATAATAATAATAATAATAATAATAATAATAATAATAATAATAATAATAATAATAATAATAATAATAATAATAATAATAATAATAATAATAATAATAATAATAATAATAATAATAATAATAATAATAATAATAATAATAATAAATAAACTCTTATTCCAGGGGGAATCTTTTTATCTCAGCCTATTGTTATCATTCGCCTTAACACACGGTCACTTTCGGCGTAACGTTGAATTTCTATTGTGACGGAATAAACCGCATTGATAGGATTCCCCCTAACGTAGGAAGTAATGTTGTAATAATAATGATAATAATGATAATAATTATAATGATAAATTCATAATGCTTATGTAATTGAAGCTTTCAATCAAGGCGTGACAAGTGAATATACAAGGTCTATGAAAAATAGTTGATTGGATAATTTACAGGTAATAAAATGATAGTTACATGTTATTTACAAATGACAGTGAAAACATGATAGTTTAATGCCATTTGCCTAACCATTAACCATGTTCATGTGAAACATTACCATGAGGAAGAGCAATTTGTATACAGGGAAAATCATTTTGTAATACAAAATATTTTCATGTTGGATTGCTTTGTGTTGTGTAATTTGTAATATCCCCTAAGCACAATGAACAAAATCTTTTCTTGTGGTTATTTTCTTACTAGCTCGCTGACCTGTACTATACAGACGGGGACTGGAACTACTTGTTCCATTGCAACAACAAAGAGCAGTTTGAGTCTGATTTTAATTCCACTAACGATGGTTTCCTGAATTTGTTTGCTGTGAGAGAGGTCTTCTGTTCTCTCAACATCTCAGAATTCTTTGAGACTGCTAAGAATCTCTATGGCTTTGACTTCTTACGGCTAACTGAGCTGGTGAGTGTTGGGTTCTAGGATACATACTCTGGCGTCAGTTGCTCCATTACCCTTACCCTAAACCTTACACTAAACCTTACCTAAAACCCAGTCACAAACCTAACCCTAACCCTATATCTGACAAAATAAAGCCCGAAGCAATTGCCAAAACAAATGATGGGTCACCCAGTGTTGGACGTCAAATTCTATCAAAAGAATCACAAGTTTACATGTATTACTTATTGATATTCAGTTAATGATAATTTACATTCTAAAAAATAAAATGCTACATCATCATTTGATAGGGTCTAGGAGTGACTGACCTTCCTAAAAGTTGTATTGTACTCTTTATATTGCTGGGTTCATGCAGCTATAAGTGTTGTATCCAGCATGTCAATAACATTAGATACATGTACTGTAAAGCCCAAAACTTGCCCTTGTATGAAATTTTCATGAATTTCATGAGTGGTTCAGATTTATGACAGTTTCACATTGGGAAATGATGTACTTACAACTATTGCAACACTCAATTTTTAGAATTCGTGAAGATTTCTTGCCATGAAAATCACTCTCTTAATTTACAATTTGAGAAAGTTTCAGATTTTTTCAGTATACTTAGATATTTGTACAAGACATTTGAACTTGAAATGAACTTGAACTGAAATTTATTTATTAACATTAAAAAAAACACATAACAAAAGTTATACAAATGTAGATACAACAGAGTTAAGGATAAAAGGAACCAGAAAATAGCATGAATGCTAATTGAGTCTGGTACCTTTAAACATTGGAAAACATTGTTTGGTAATAGAATAAACAATATGTCTTTGTATACCCTTGTTTATCTCTTTCTCATTGTTTTCTTGTCCAGGGCTACATAAGGAGTAGGAACAACTCAAGTCCTGATCTTGACATCAACTCTCTCATAGATCTTGGGACTGACATTGCTCAGATGATCTCAGATCTTGTAAATCTACCAAAGATGCTGACTCAGGACCTAGACTTGGACTTCTTTGTGATGAGACTAACAAACCTCTCCAATGCCATCACTGCACAGGATTACGAACAGTAAGGCTTGATTTTAATTGCTATATTTTGTAAACAGATGATAACAGTACTTTATTATTTTAGGTTGGGGTGTGAGTATACATAAAATAGCCTTGCCTATAAGTAAGCTAAACTTCATGTACCTACATTTGCTACAAGTCACATACATCCAGTTTACAGACTGTGTACTGTGTCAGCAGAATGAGTTTGTTGAAGTTGTCGTTCTTTGAAAATGTAATGATTTTAAGCAAGCCTAAACCTGAGTAAATCGTTCTGACTTAAATAAGAAATTGAATAATGGTTCATATATTTTCAGGCTGATTGTGCTTCTAGATGAGCTTGCTCCTTTGCTTCAATCACCTGAGGTGGTCTACCAGATCAAGGCATCTCTGATGTCAGGCTCAGATATCATGTCATGGTTGGAATCTATAGATTCCAAAGAGTGAGTTTAGTCAGTCATTATTCTGGATTTCTACTCAAAAAATCGTTTTCTTTGTTGTTGACTTTTATCTTAATCCATATTGAAATTATTGAAACTACTCCTTACATCCTCAGTCAATAAATATTTGTAAGTTGCACCTTAGAAAGTCACAAAATAGATATCCAAAATGCATGCAAGTGTTTCAGATCCGTTCTATGGTTTGATACTCTGTGTCATTCTTCCTTTCTCGCTCTCATTGGGGCAATGAAACATTATGTTTTGTCATTCATAGTATTTCTTCAGAGTGATATGTTACAAACTTACATGTATGAATAAGTCTGTGGGCTTAAATATTGTGTGCTGAAAGCCAGAACGTTAACGCTTATACATTTACATATAGTTAATGCTCTTCTTCTGGATTCTTCTGCCTTCTTCAATCCTGATGATATGTCCTCCATATCGTGTGATTAGCATCTAACAATATGTATGTGTCCATTACATGTATGTGTATCAGTGGTGCTCTGACATATGCTCCGGTGACAATTGCTACGGTTTTATTTTGCCAAGATATAGGGTTAGGGTTAGGGTTGCATACATGTAGGTTATGTTTAGGGTTAGGATTAGGGTTGGGGTTAGGTGTAGTGTTAGGTCTAAGGTTGAATGTGAGAATTTGGTTAGCGCAGTAACCAACCAAGGAGCAGTTTGTCGCCTGGGAATGTTTGATACAACCATACCATTGTGTTGAAAGTTGACAGCATATTGTTTTCTCATCAGCCCTGTGATGTGGTTAGAACGCATTGAAGGCACACTGAATGAAACACTCTTGTGGTATACCATCTTACCTGCAATCAACTTTGTTGATCTACTCATCGAAGCAGACTTGGATTCTCTCAATCCTTTTGGTAGGTTCTATCGATTATCTGGTCAATATTAACCCACAGCATTTCAGAGTTTTCTTAAGGTCTCGATTAATCATCTTTCACTCCTCAAATTGGCACAACATATTGCATTAGACTCAAAATGGTCTATGATTTTTGCTCTTTCTGCTCATGTATAATGTGTAATTCCTAGCATTCTTGGATCAAAAGATAATGCAAAAGATAATGTCTGTACCATATTGTAAAACCAACTGACATGAATACTTGATATGTGCTCATCAATGTCATGTAGTCATTATTCAATTATGTACCCATGGTATATTCCGTGATACCCAGTTGGAAGTATTCTTCTCAGAAGGGGAGATTAAAGCTCTTCATGAAGCACCTACATTATTCTAAGGTGCACAAAAAGAGACCTCTCCATGTTTAACAGATTTGTGGGTATTTGGGACATGTGGTAACTACAAACTGGTCTCTAGCAAGGTTTGACTTATTGACTAGAAGATAGCTATATACATTATCTCTGAAGTTGTTTTTCAATTTTGAAAGTACATGTACAGTATATGTTATCAAAGGAGCTGTTAGTGAAATGTTTGGGTACATAAGGATGAGTTTGGAACAGAAAAGTCATAATTGTTGTTGATACCAGTGAATTCAAAAGTTTAACTTTCATATCTGAATGACAGTTTGGTATTATATAATAAGCCTAATGAAGATTTCGTAGGGTAATAATAAATAAGATTGTAAAGCATCAGAGATAAACTCGATTTCCTACCTGTTAAAATCTAAAATCCACTTGTTTAATGTCCTTCTTCTTCTAGGATACAAGTATTATGATCTGATAACTAACGAGACAGTCCTTCAGCAGTATCTGACAGAGATTCTAGGTTTAGCTCCAGAATATGCTGAGGCCATCACACTGTCTGGAATCAAGGATGTGTTTGTGGTATGTAAGATTGCTTTAGTTTATGTCTTCTCATATGTTCATTTTCATTTTTTTAAATAAAAAATATCCTTTAACACTTTCCTTGGGTAGTAAATAATTTATTGGTCATTTTTTTTTGTCCATGTCTTCTTAACCCGTTAACTGCTGAATGTTTTCATTCACATACCCTTTACACATGGACAACATGTTTTCTATGGGCAATGATTTAATATGTGACACCTAGCTTTCATGTTGTTTCTTTTTATACAGCTTTCCAGTCGTCACTTGTATTATACCCGGCCAGTCTGTATTCTGTCTGTTAGTTATTTTTTTTCTGTTTTTTCCATACCTAGCAAACCTTATTATTATAATTATTATTTATTATTATTTTTATTACTATTATTTTTATTACTATTATGCAGTCACTGGAACACCAGGACCAGGAAAATTTAACTTTAACTATGGCATAAAGCCTTCTGTCCCAATTCTAGTGGTTATAAACATAAATACATTTTATAACTTGCATACATTATACGTATGTTGCATATTCACACAACAAGAACATCATCCAATATAGAAATTATGATATTGTGTTATACAAAGATTAATTCTTACCACATCTCTCATTAAATGGTAAACATAGCACGTATAATCACATATATGTACATGTAATTCATTTGGCTTATATTCCTTTTGGGTGTGAAATATCCATGGGAATTACATGTACATTTACCTTCACACTAAAGGTACTTTTTCCTGTTTTAGGGAAAAAAATGCAGCAAAGGTTGTGGGTTTGAATCCTGACACGGCACTTACGCCCTTGAGCAAGGCATTTTATTAACATTGCTCCTCTCCACCCAGGTGTTAATTGTGTACCCAGTTGGATGCATATGTCATTGTGGTTGGATTAGCATGTGTGGGCCTAGAAACGGGCGACTGGCCAGAATGCTCCCCAGAGGATTATTATCATTATTCTGCTTCTTCTTCTTCTTATTATTATTATTAGTCAAGGCACAGTGTGCAATGCTACAATTTTTTCAGGCAGGATCTGCTGCTGAAATGCATAATTTTTTTTTTAACTTTCTCATTTTTGTTGTTGTTAGCTTGCTGATCATCACTTGTCCGATACCTGGGAATCTACATACTGCATCACAGTTGATCCAGCTAACAGTACTGACTTTAACCTGACTGCTGTCTACTCTCTATTATGTAACCTTGATCGTGAACAGTTTTTTGATAGCCTCAATACTCTCATGGGCATTGATGTCTTAAGATTGACACAGTGGGTAAGTTGGAGTCAGTGTATTTCTTTAATCCATAGGATACAACTTGGTCTTGGTAAAACATGGATTTTCCAAAGTCTCCAGCCTGTGTTACCACAGTCTAAATATTCAACAGGTTAAAAAGTCATATAAATATGCTGAGCATGAGTCTGAATGAATTTGAATTCGTCATCAATTTTATACTGATTCATGCACCAATGCTAAGCTTTTTAAATGATAAAAATACATGTAGGGATATAATTGCACACTATTTATGAAAACTTGGCTGACATAAATGAAACTTATGAAGAAAATACAATGAACGTACCCACCATTTTGTTCTGGTTCCCTTTATCTTTAATCTGACTGCATATTGCTTGGAAACAATTTGTTTTTTAGGTAATGAATTTCAAGCTCAGTTTAGTTCAGATGAAATGAATACCTGATACTTTTTTATTCTATTCATTGAAGATTGATGACATCAAACATCCAGAGAGACGTGTGGTTCAACAGTTTGACTGGCAGACACTGGTAGACAATATACAGACCAACATTGACATGATAGAGGATCTCACTAGTATAGGACAGATAGGGGGTGTTAATGTGACCCAGGTAATGGTTCTGATGCAGAAACTACAGGAGGGAATGGAGCAGTTTGATTATGAGGTGTAAGTATGACTTTGAAGAATCAGACATGATGTTTGCTGAAGACAGCAATGATTGATACTGATGTCAACTAATGATTTCAAAATGAGAAAAAACAATCACATAACATTTACAAGAACAATACAATTTTGGAGTTAAAACATTTTTCCTTCAGCCTAGATTACAGCAAAATTTAGGCTGAAGATGGAGAGTGTTTTATTCCCCAAAATGTACCAATCTTTCGAGTGATATAATAATATGTTTCTGTTATTTTCATTTTGTAATTGTTATCATTTTGTCCTTTTGAAAATATTTAACTGATGATGTCTAATGATTATTTATATGATTAGTTTGATTGTACATCAGGGCCGGTATTCAATTCAAAACCCGCATTAAGTAAGCATTTTACTTTGCATTCGGCTTGGCTAAGTAAAATGGCTTAAATCATATTCAGTTTACATCTAAGTACTTTCCTTTAGCAAGCCGACTTTATGGTAAAATACTTACAGATAGCCATATTGTGACGTCACATGGCCACTCATAAAAATATGGAATAAATGTGCTGCATTAAATGCACGCTTATATATTTTGCTTGTGCACAGCTTATAATGCTCTGCATATGTATGGAAGCCATGCCTGCCAATCAAGGCTTCCAGTAAGTAGTTGGCTTAAGTCTGCAAGGGAGCTGTCTTAATGTAGACTCAGGGTAAAATATTTAGCCAAAAGTTTCATTTTAGTACAAGAGTTGCTTTAGTATTTTATCTCAGCGAAAACTAAGTAAAATACTTGTATTTCGTACTTATTTCATATTGAATTGAATATGGGCTGTAAGTTCTTCATGTAGTTCTGCTGGGAGGTGACTGGCGATGGAATCCACCACTTAGGTTTAGAGTCCACCATTAACCAACAAGTCTGGCACTAGAGCCCACTAGTTCAAAATTCATATCTTTTATGTCAAATTATCTCAAAATTGAAACTGGATGACAAAAAACAAACAGCAAAGTATGCAACTTTTCATGAAATGCCACCCGGCACTACATGTATGTCTTCAACTTTCAACCTTCAACCCTGGCAATGTGATAATGATGGTAATAGCCATGCTAATGTTTGAGATGATATACATGTATATTTGAATGATAAATCAGACAGTCATAAAGAAACAGTTCATTTACACACAATTCACCTTCAGTAGTGATAACGATTTCGACGATTTCAGAATGTATACAGGATTAGAAAAACAATAATTCTTATAAATGGGTAACAGAAGAGTACATTATATAAAACCAATTTACATTGATTCAAGCTTTAGAGAGAGAGGAAGAGAAAGAAGGAGGAAGAATAAGAAAAAACATAACTGGAAAACTGTGTCTTTTCTTTCAGTTTGATTGAACAAATGGAAATTCTAAACCAGATCCTCTACTTGAATGGCACATGGGACAATATTAAAGGTTACATGAATACTGTCACTAACATTGTAGAATGGCTCAACCTACAACTGGAAAGTGTGCATGGTGGGTTCAACATATTTCTTTCATTATTTCTTTGATTATGTATGTATGTATAAATGTAGTATTGTCTTGAATTGTCATGTAGTTTAATACTTAGTATGTAGATGTTCCTGACAGGAAATTAATTAGAATCTGAATCAAGATGATCATGATAACAATATTTCTGACTTTAATTGTGCATACTGCAATTGTACATGTACCACTGCTTCTTTGATTCGAGAAAATAGAAAAATTGAGTATTGTAATATTTTCCTGAAGACAGTGGATGGAGATTGTTATACATTTCAACATATGAAAGCTCTGTTTTATAGTTTAGAATATCATAAATTTAGAACTTTGAAGATTTGTTTGGATTATGTAGCGAGGATATAAACTAAGATCTTTAAATTCTGCCTTTCTCATGCTTATTTCAACGTAATATGTTGTCATGTCGGTAGATTTAAGCTACTGAATTGTGTATTTTGATGTTACATGTAAGTGGCAAGTGTTTGAAGAAAATGTCTCTTCCTTGTTACAGCTAATAACGTTACCCTGGTTGAGTTGATTACCCATCATGCAACAGCTCTGCAGAATCTCTACTATATACTGGGTTATGATCTATTTTCTCAGCTTATTACAGCATTGGTTGATCCACAGCAGGTTTGTCTGTTATATAATACATTGAAACCTGTATATAAAGGCCACTCACTAGAGAGACAAGAAAAGTGGTCTTTATGAGCAGATGGTTTTTATGTACAGGTTTCCTATAACACACATTATCAAGTCAATTTTAATTTTAAAAAAGTAGGAATATGGGGGAAACAGATCAGGGAAATAGTTTGAAGAAAAATCTTAAAGAGGATAAGAAAGTTATGAATTTGTTGAGTTGTGATTATAATCAAACATAAATTAGCAGCTGTGTGATATTGCCTGCCTGTCAGCAGTTCCCCATGTGATTTATTTTGATGTAAAAATACTTTCAGTGTAGGAAGTTAAGAAATTTGGAAACTTTTCTGTAGCGCTGATTGTTCTTCTTTGTTCTCCTGTATAGGCAATGACCCTGCAGAGCCATAATGATATTGAGACAGTTATCTGTGATGCAGACTCCTTCAATGAGCTTCTCAAACCTACTGTGCATCATAACACGACCTCCCTACAAGGAACGCTGTGCTCTCACCTCATGTCAGGTCATCCTACCATAGCCAGTGACCTTATGACCCATTTCAACATAGCTCCTCTTGAACATGGGGTAAATTCTAAAGCATACTTCATACATGGTGTGGTAAAATGCCTCCAAAAATAATCTACCGCGGCAGAATAACAAATATTTTTAGTGTAAACAAAATGGCAAGAGGGGTGAGGCTTTATTTCCTCAAAGATATAGGTTTAGGGTTATGGTTGCAATAAGTTTTTATGTTAGGGTTTGGGTTAAGTATAATAATAGTATTTGGTCCAGTATGCAGAATTCGATTTGGGTACCAAACTTATACAGAGCAACTGTCACATGTCGTACAACTGTTTATGTAATTGTGTTTTGCAGTGATGTTTTTAAATTGTTTTTCTGTGTGAATGAGACAAGAATGAAGATCAACCATGAAAACAGGCAATGTGATGAAAACCATTCTCATACTGGTATTTTTTATGCATATTTGTTAACTACAATGTAGGTGGCACGTACATAAGGGGTAAAGTGTTCAAATTAAAGTGAGCTTCTATAGGCTTTTTTATGAGAGAAGACGATACAATAAAACCTTCATTGATACATGTACATTTAATTCCCACACACATGGAATAACATGTTTATTGTTGGGACCTGCTGCTGAGATAATTTTTTTGATGTCTGTTTCTTAGTTAAACTTTGCTTGAATAAAAGCAATCTGATATATAGAAAAGCAACTACTGAGTGAATTACGCCTCTCCCTTGTAATTACCAATATCTGGCCAAAAGTCATCTCGTATTTTGGCAGTTAGGTGTTCTATTTTTATGTTTTATATATAGTGTACTTTTATGATAACATTACATTGTTACAGTGTCCAAATTTTCACTTGCTTGCTCACTTGCAATATTTGGAATTGGGTAAGAGGTGCCAGCACCCTTCCACCATTGTGCCTATGCCTAGCTGTGTCTTGATTGACTCAAATGAATATCACCATGAGATAATTGTTTTTGAGGTACTCCTAATAGGCTCTTTACCATAGAACTTTACAAAGAGTATCAGATTTTCATATAGCATGTATATGTGAAGTTCAGTTTATAATTGTTGTGAATGGCTGAAACTATCTTTAACCACCCTGTATTTTGTAGATCACTGTCCTAGCTACCAACAACCAAGGAAAAGGTTTCCAGGATCAGGACATTGACATGCGTAATATGATCAATGAATTTGAGAAACTATCCAATGTACTCCTTAGAGTTACCGTCAATGACATGATGACTAATGTTAGCTTGGATACTACCATGCTTCCAATCCTGGATAACACAGAGTAAGTTTTATTTGCTTTTCTATTACCTTGATCAAATGATAGCTAGTGTGGTTATAAGTCTCAGTGAACCAATTGAAAGAAATGTTATTCAGTACCCAGCTATACAAAATATGTATTTGGTGTATGTTTCCAGGTCACATGTTAGTTGTGAAGAAGATGCTTGTAACAGTGTTGTATCTCTTGTTGCAGTATTTGTTGTAGAGTTCACTACTTACAGAGTCTTTGGTGTGGTCATCTGAATTTCTTAATTATGGAATTTCTATAGGGCGTACATGTATGCATGACAACAGTCATATTCAGTATACAAAAAGCAGATACTGCGGATATTTCACTTTAATACTGAAAGTAGCACCCAAAACTCTCATTCAGATATGCCAGCTCATGCTTTTAAATGTACAGACATCATCAACAATAACTTTTTTTTTTCATTTCTGGACACATGTCAGTACATATTGCTATGCTGCTTTAGTGAAGTCTAGCTGTCATATCATCAATCATAAGCCAGCAGCATCAGTAATTTTAATGCTCAGTAATGATAAAATCAGAAGCAATTCTACAGGGCCTTTTCGATTCAAAGAGCTTTAATTGAGATGTCTTCCCTGGACAGGCATGTGAAATTTCCGCGTTTACGCGAATTTCCGCTTTTTTAAAATCATTTTCTCAGGTTTTTTTTTGACTTTCCGCGTTTTTTACTCTCTGGGTAATGAAAAACACAGTCTAGTCTCGTACCATGCTTTTTGTCAAAATATAAACGTATTTGGAGCTGCTCATTACGCGAGCAATTATTATTCATGTCTAAAAACGCCTGGTAATAGAGACTATCCAATCCGGTATTCCGGTATTCGGCCTAGCAGTGCACTGCTAAGCAGCCGCGCCGGGCTAGCAATCGAGTGGCACGGGGAAGCTCTGGGGGCGATAGCCGGTCTCGCATGTATCGCGCGGCGTTGGTCAAGTTGCTTCAGCTGGTAGCTGTGTCTTCGAGTGGTACTTCGAGCGGGACTTCGAGTTCGTTTGGATAAATTTCTTCCGCGTTTCCAACACAGTTATGCACCATCTTGGTACTTGTTTTGAATTTTTTATTTACTGATGTGAACTTCACAAGAGGAAATTAAATCATGGCTTCTACTTCCAAGGATCAAAATTATGTGGAGCGGGGCTCGCGTGATGATAAGGCATCAATTGACAAGAAAGACCCTCTCGTTAAAGAGATTAGTATTAGTAAACAAGAAAAGTAGGAAAAGCATATAGTCTGTGAGTACCATATTAAAAACTGAAGTAATTTTGAACTGTGACTTGTGAATGTTTGATACTTAATACAATAATATGTGTGTGTATTTGTGTTAGCGTGAAAATTTATTATAGTGTGTCAATTATTTGTGTTTTTCAAGAAAAATATAATTATTATAATTAATTATCTATCAAATCATAACACACCTACCCAGATCCTAAGCCTGAATTTCCTCTCTTGGTATGCACCAGATTGCACAATTTCAAGTTCAAAAACTGCAAAGCTCCCTACCGTGGGAGGGGGGTGACCCCCCTCCCACACCCTCCCCCCGCTCGGTCGCTCCGCTCCCTCGCAATGTCACTAATTTATTTTCCTCTTTTTTTTTCTTACCTCACTCACATGCCTGATCTTTAGATACACCCATTTGCCAAATGAATCATGAGTTATATTGCTAAATATGATTAGGCAGAAAGGTGTATTGTTACATGTAGATACACCCTTTTGCCAAATTAATCATGAGGTATATTGCTTAGTATGATTAGGTAGAAAGGTGTATCTTTAGATACACCCTTTCGCCAAATTAATCACCAGGTGTATATTGCTAACTATTTTTTGGAAAGGGGCGTTAAGTACACATACCACCCTTTTGCCAAAGTTTTCTCAAGAATTTGAAGTCCTTTAGCATTCTTAGAAGGGTGTATCAAAGACAAAAGTAAAAGCTTAAGTTACGGGAATTGGTTACGCAGCCTGGTCAGGTCCGGATTAATTGGACGGTTGATTGATTGATTGATTGATTGATTGATTTTATTCGTCAAGCCTCCAAAATATAACAATAAAAAGAATAACAGATCAAATTTAAATAAGCTTGAACGGGATATGTTGACGACAGAATAATGAGTCTGCATATCGATACATCTTTCGTACAGTCAACATAGTAGACTGAAATGTATTTGGCAGAAAAGTGTATCAGTATACATACACCCTTTTGCCTAAAAAATCACCAAGTACTCTGCAACTGATTATTTTGTGAGAACGGTGTATCTCCACATACACCCTTCTCCTTACATAATCGCTGGTATATGTTGTTATCGTTTAATTAGGCAAAAAGATGTATCTCTACATACACCTTTTTGCCAACTTAAATGCATGATTTTTCACGGTGTATGTGAAGATACACCTTTTTGCCAAAATAGCGTGGGTTGCAGTCCCTATAAACGTGGTTTGGCAAAAAGGTGTATGTCTCTAAAAGTGCTAATTCTGAAATCTTTTTTAAAGTTTGATGCAAGAAAATTATCAGGAAATGAAATTTGAAGTGTATACTAAATCCTGGAATTAAATCCCTGAGTGCTGTACAGTTTAGATGGCTTCTACGGTCAAGGAAACTGCCAAAACTTTAAAGTCCATTTTCTCAGCTTTGTAGTCGCTGTAAAACGGCAGACATACACCTTTTTGCCAAAACACGACCATGTGGATCACACGGTACAAGGTTTGAGTCCCTACCACATCACTAGCCATATTAGCCATATTAGACCCAGGTGTAGTGAGTGGATACCTCATGTACCTTGAAGTGCACTGATAATGGTTGCCAATACTAAAGCAAGGACAGTGATTTCCAAAGCTCTGTTGAAGGGCATGTTATATTATAATATGATATGCACTATTATACTATTAATACATGGTTGGGGGTGCGTTAGTGCGATCTGGGGCCCGTTGCACAAAACTTGCGTTTGAAGGCAACTCAGGAAAATCAAACGCAACTTTATTTAATCTTAGTGTTTTCTTACAATCTTAGTGTTTGATCCGGATTAGCCGTGCGTTAGTCCTCTCGCCATGCGTTAGTACTTTTTTTTGCACGGTCACGTGGTGTTATTTGACCAATCAGGATGGCTACATTCTTAACCCGTTTTATAAACTTGAATATCATACAATTAAAACTGTATATAAAGCCCGCCCAAGGGAGACAAGAAAAGCAGACTCTATGTACAGGTTCATTTAATACACGTTTTTTAATGAGAAACACTTTTCAGGGGAAGTGAAAATTGTGGTCTTTATACACAGATCTTTTTATACAGGTGGTCACTACAGCAGGTTTGACTGTATTCTTCTTCTTATTATTGTTAGGTGGTCTGGTGGTATCGACAGATCACCTTTTAATTTCGTCAGAATTTTATTCCTCTATCATTTATTCACTTTTGTTCCTTCCGTACACTTTTTTGTGCAATTATGCAAAACCGTCTCGGTCAAAATTTCTTCAAATTTTTGTCGGTCATCAGGCCCTATGAGATCAAGTTCCCACATCTTTTTCAAGGTCATCAGGTCATCGTGACATCATCCAGGGGCCATTTTGTGAAAATTTTTCAAAATCCATTCATTGTCATATCTCCATGTTGGAACGCCAATATTAAAGGAAACACCAGACGATCTTAGGAGAGTTTGAAGTTCCATGGTGACTTTATTAGATGGCAATCATAAAGTGAGGCATACACACAATGCACCCATAGAGGGAAGCATTACATCAATTGTGACATCTACAGTAGATCATAACATCACTGTATGGCACGACCACTTTTCTTCCTTCCTCTACTCTCCCCTTTCTGTTTAGTATAAACAGACTGAAATAGAAATACAACTGTACGGAATTCCAAACTAATCCGTGTCACCCTGAAAAAGTATAAAAACCTTTTGGTATACTATAAGATACCCTTTGGAACATCATGAAAACTATGAAAATCTAATTTAAATAAAATAAAAACATTGAAGAACGGTTGTCTCTACCAGAAAACCAAAACTACTTGATTTGTCAAATAACTTCCACAGTCACATTAAATTACTCAAAACCCTAACACGATATGTATCACTAGCTCCTGTATACTGAAACTAGATCCAGATAATCCCATATTACCTGGCAACGAAAACGCAAACATAATGTTATTGACATCTATCCCAAAATCTGTCAACATTCCAAATTTTCCTCATTTCCCATACCTAAAAATCCTGCAGGTCATTTGATGACTGCAAATATTAACAATAGATCAGATGATATTAAAAAACAAACGTCTTGACACAATTTCCAAGACATTATATATAGCTGTGAATATATAGCATCCCCACAATCAATAAAAATCCTGCAAATCACATTGCCTTTTGAGCCTTCAAACAATTTACAAAACAGCAAAAACAAAGAGAAAAAACACTTTGTAAATGTATAATATACATGTAGGCAGAATTCAATATATACATGTGTAGTAATAAATCATGCATACAGTCAGGAGTGCCCTCTCCATACCCATGAAATATAGTAAATGCACTCATAAAAACACTTCGGAATCTGGTTGAAATCCGAAAATATTCCCAAACTGAACATACATATCTTTCAAACGTCATTATGACAGGGTGGTGAAAACCAGGTCCCTACTTAAAACAACATAATTTAGGTGTGAGTACCAACACTGATTATTAAACAATAGCAGTTACTGCTGCGAATAATTTTAGACAAATATTTGGATGATATTTGTTACTAGTAACATTTTTGGCAATACACAAAATGAATTTTCTCATTTCTAAAAATTGGGAAAATACAACTTACTGAAAATACTGTGGACAAGGACACACAGGTAGGGCTCTGTTGATACTAATCAACGTGGAACGACAAAATGAATACCTAAGGTGGAAACAGGAATTTTCTGCACAGAACTGCATCAGCATTAGATAAACCCACTGTAATATTCACATACATGTAGAATTCAACATAATGCAAAAACAGAACTGCCAGCATTAGATAAACCCACTGTAATATTCACATACATGTAGAATTCAACATAATGCAAAAACAGAACTGCCAGCATTTGACAAACCCACTGTAATATTCACATATAATGAAGCTTTCAATGTCATAATAATGCAAAAACAGACGCATGTTGCGATGTCATCGTATTTGCATATGAGCTAAAAAAATGATTTTGAAAAAATGATGTCATCATTTTGTATGTTCTTTTGAGAATATTGCACGAAAAGGTGGTTGATTTTCCTCCAAATTTTGATATGTTGTAGCTGAGATAATTCTCTACAAGATCAGGTACCATTTTTCATTTTGATGACATCATCATAGTGAAATTTTCAATTAAAGGCGACATGTCAGAATTTTCTTTATTTGCGTGTTATTTTCGAAGGTGAATTTTGTTCACATCATGAATCTACACAAAATTGTTCTTTGAGCAGTATCTCAGTTGTTTTTGGTCTATTTTCTTCCAAATTTTAGTATGTTATAGCTGAAAATATGGGCTATTTCTAGTGTGCCCTCCAATTTTTGATAAGATGTCGGGATCATGCCCATTTTTTTACTACATAATGTGTTTTGAGAATCCCGTTTTCCATTTATGTGTTATCTCTATGGGAGATATATTGGTTTATTGGTAAAGCACTTGCCTCCGGTTCGATTCCCGCTGGGTCCATTTTTCCCCCTTTTTTTTCTTTCTTTTTACTTTTCATTTTACCATATTCTTTGACTATTATAACATATACAATTACAAACAATGTAATGAACTGCCTTATTTTTTTATAACTGTATTATACAAATGCATAATTTCTGTCTCATTTTGATGTAATTGAATATTACACACATATTCACTTTGCTTCTTAAAATGATTCATTTAACTTAACTTGATATTTTACCTTATATAGCATATCAAGCAATTTTACCAGATAATATTCCAGCTAAGATTTTAATTACATATTTTGTTTTAAAAGTGGGTTTGAAAAATCACCTCTTTTATTCAATACCTTTGCAACCTGATGCTAATATCTTTATCATTATCATTTATTACAATATGAATATAGTTTCATGTATGTACTTTTATAATAACTTTGATTATTTAATGATTTCTATTGTATATGATTATTCCTATTTCTGATGCACATTTTATGTAAACTTTGCACTATTAGTCCTTGGACTACTGCATTGTGTATTTTATATTAATAAACCAAAATTGAATTGAATTGAATTGAATTAAATTTTGCATGTTATGTCTATTGGAAAGTAGTGTGCAGTAGTTTGTGTACAACCCTATGGGAAATCTGATTCCCTGTCATGTATTAAAGTTATGGGGTTAATCTCCCATGTATCCTGCAATATCAAATCATGCGATTTTCTATGATGCAAGTCTCCGTCAGGATTATTATCTTGCACAAATATTATCACATCTTACATAGCAATTTATTATAATCCCTCTTTATTTTACATTTCAGTGGCGTGATAACGATGATCTCTGAAGCTTTGACCAGCACGCTGCCCACTGAATATGTAGCACTATGGAACGAGATCATCTATCCTATCCTTGGAAGGCTAGACCTGGCTATGATAATGGTGGATGATCTTTTCTTCACACTGCCTGGTGAGTGAATACAGACGAAATAGCGAAATAGTTTTTGTGAACCCTAGCTTGTTCATTCACATCCCGTCCTAGCACTAACGTCCTTTGGCCAGACATTAATCCACATTTGCACTCTCCACCCAGGTGTAAATGGGTACCCGATATGCTAGAGCACTACATACATTGTATTTGGCCGCCAGGCGATTACTGGGGTAATAATGTTGGAGCGCCAGGAGTGTCACGTTGTGAAGGACAAGAGCACTATATAAAAAGCTACCATTATTATGAGCGCCTCCGCGCGGCTTCTGAGTTGCCTAGGTCAAGCTAAACCGAGAAGTCTGCTCAAAGTACCGAGCTGGACTGGCAAGATTTTGCCTTTTGGGCAAGGAGGTGTTAAAGGGTAATGAAAGGCAACAAACATTAGCCTATAATCATGTAGATAATTGTCAGCCTATTACAAATATCTTGAAATTACTCCTATTTGATTATTTCAGAAGGAGAGCAGTGTCTCAAAGAGTTGCAGTTTCCTTGCTAGACATTATCCCATGGGGGCTGCCATTTTCTTTACAAAGTAATTTCAGAGCAGTTCTATTTGTGAGATACCCACTGACCTGTACACTAGCTACAAGACACTCATGATCACCTGTGGAATGCATGACACTGGATTTTCTCATAATAAACTATTTTGTAGTCATGTACATTCAAACAAAGATACTTTTATCCTGTCATATAACCTATTTGTGTCAAGTTATTTGGTTCAGCTGTTTCTTTTGTTAAGCAGGATTCGGCATGCACAAGTTGTTGCTTGGTCAGACAAAGGGTTGTCGATTCTTCAAAGAAGTGACAGACCTACAACTGCTCTTAGATATCACCTGTGCAAGACAATGGGGGTATACCAAGGTGGCTGCCATTTTGCATTGGTGGCTTTAGTTGTACAATAGCAATTCATTATGCAACATCATATCCATTGTGTACAGGTAAATGGACATGTACGACTATGACATCACAGTTTTTCAAAATGGCAGCCCCCATGGGATAATATCTAGCAAGGAATCTGCAAACTTTACAGAGACTGTTCTCCTTACTGAGTAATCAAATAGTATTTTCAAGATATTTTGAACAGGCTGACAATTTTCCACCTGATTATCAGCTAATGTTTGTTGAGTTTCATTCTCCTTTAACTTTCTGTTACAGGCGTATGACAGGTGCACCAAAGCTTGCCCGTGCTGCAAATTTTCTTCTCAATTTTAGGCCTTGTATAATGTAAGGATCCCCCCCTTTTTTTCCCCTCTCACCTTATATAATATATAAGGCTTTGTCTGCTACAGAAAAACAAATTAATATATAATTAAGTCATAAAAAGGCTTATTTTTTAACAACGCAACTGAGATGGCGTAAATATTCATATTTTGAATGACAGCGCCGTAAAAACCAAAAACAACAACAGTGATTATTATGACTCATCAAAGCAAATGAAGGAAACATTTTTTGTGTAATGAATGGCAAGTGGGAGTGATGAAAAGAAGCTGTGCTCAACACCTATTACTATATGGGTAGTTTCGTATCTGTGGAATATGATACGTGTATTTTGAAATGGGAAGCATGGCCCCCTCCTCTAATCTAGATGTGACATGACCAATCACTGCGAAATTTTGCACGGAGCTCGAGAATTGCATGAAGAACACAAATCCATATGTAACTCTCTATTTTTTATTTAATATTATAATTCATGCAAATTATATGCATAAATATACATTCTAGATAAAATTTTAAGGCAAGAAGTTCTTTCTAAACCTTAAAAACATAATTACATAAGAAAAAAATGTTGAAAGTGTTTCCATTCTTATGTGTTCTCTTGTTTTACAGATTTCTTATGTATTTCTTTGTTTTTCAACTTAAACTTCATTATTGTTTTTTTAAGTCTTCTGTTTCCGAGTGTTATTTGAACCAACATTCAGTTAGAATAGATTCGTTTTATACACAAACTCAGAAATTCTCCATTTTCGGGCTGACATGAGGTCATAAACGGTCACGTAACTCAGTATTGATTTGACCGATTTTTGTAAACTTTGTTTCTAAAGATGCACAAGACTTGAAAGAAATAAGTCAGAAAGTTGTGTGAAATGCACAGTGAAATTTGTAGCCCAGTACAGTATAGGACTAGTGCAATGAAGTAAACATACCTTTACCTTTAAATACGTTACTGAATCCGAAACGTTTTTATTAGGAGTATCTGTATTTTGATGTTTATGCCTCCGGCCACCGAAGGTGGTGCCAGGGGCATTATGTTTTCGGGTTGTCCGTCCGTCCATCCGTCCATCCCGCTTTCTCTTTCTTGCGATGACTCAAGAACCACATGAGGTATAAACTTCAAACTTGGTGCTAGTATGTATCACCATAGGAAGACCATCTGAGTAGATTTGGGGGTACGTAGGTCAAAGGTCAAATGTCACAGAGGTCAATTTCTGAAATTTCATGTTTTAGCCTCGTTCTCGCGATAACTCAAGAACCATTTGAGATATGAACTTCAAACTTGGTGCTAGTATGTATCACCATAGGTAGACGATCTAATTAGATTTTGGGTATGTAGGTCTAAGGTCAAAGGTCACGGGTCAATTTCTGAAATTTCAGGTGTGAGCCTCGTTCTTGCGATAACTGAAAAATCATTTTAGGTATGAACTTCAAACTTGGTGATAATATGTATCACCATAGGTAGAAGATCTGATTAGATTTTGGGATTCGTAGGTCAAAGGTCAAAGGTCAAAGGTCACAGAAGTCAATTTCTGAAATTGCAGGTGTTAGCCCCATTATCTTAAGAACCATTTAGCGCTAATATGTATCACCATATAAAGACGATCTGATTATATTTTGGGGTATGTAGGTCAACGGTCAAAGGTCAAAGGTAGAGGTCAATTCTGAACTTGCAGGTTTTATCCTTGTGAATGTGATATCTCAAGAACCATTTGATCCATTAACTTCAAACTTGGAACTAGTATGCATCACCACAGTGAGACGAACTGATTAGATTTTTGTTCACGTATGTTGAAGGTGGTCATTATATGCAAAATTAATGTTGTTTTAGCTCTGTTATTACCACATCTAAACTATTTCGTATTCATGAGTAGGAGGAGATAAAGTGATCAACCTTTTGGGTTATAAGGTGTATAAGGTAAAATGGCAAAGAGTTCAATTAACATGTTATTTTAGGCTTTTTATTCTGTTATCACAATATTTCAAGAATAGTTTGAGCTGTCAACTGAACTTAAGTGGAGGCATATAGGAGACGTGGTCGCATTCATCTTGTTTCTGTTCTCAGTTCCTTCCTTTTTATTTCTGTCAAAGTACACTTAAGCACATGTAGGTTGTAGCCCTTTACGCAGAAGAAAAAGTAATGAATCAGTCTCTATTTGGTTTAGGTGATAAAGCATTAAATATAAAACCAAAAAAAATTGTCATAGGCATTTCAAATGTACTAAGTCTTGACTTTATTCAGTAATGAAGAAAATTTATATGATACCTTCCACCTGGCAGATCGTGAAGCCGAGATAGAGGCTGTCCTAAACAATGATACCATTGTTAATGCTGCTATACCAGTCTTACTGATTGAGCTTCCAAATGTCATTATAGCATGGAATGAGGTGATAGAACAACCTACACAAGTATCAGTGGTAAGTAGATAGTTAATTCATCTGTAGAAAGAGAGATAAGCAATCGGCTAAGACATGTGGAGAAAGATGGAAGGCAGAGAGAGAGTTAGTGGATGGATTAATGGAGAGAGGAAGGAGAGATAGAGAAAGAGAGAGATAGAGGAAGAAAAATAGGAATCAGTGAGAGAGACAATGCCTGGAATGAGGTGATAAAAGAACCTACACAAGTACCAGTGCTACATGGATTTAATAGTAATTTCATCTTGAGAAAGAGAGAGAGGGCATGGGCTAAGACACAAAGAAAAACAGTGAGGAAGAGAGAGAGGGCATGGGCTATTAAGACACAAAGAAAAACAGTGAGGAAGAGAGAGAGGGCATGGGCTATTAAGACACAAAGAAAAACAGTGAGAAAGAGAGAGAGGGCATGGGCTAAGACACAAAGAAAAACAGTGAGAAAGAGAGAGAGGGCATGGGCTAAGACACAAAGAAAAACAGTGAGAAAGAGAGAGAGGGCATGGGCTAAGACACAAAGAAAAACAGTGAGAAAGAGAGAGAGGGCATGGGCTAAGACACAAAGAAAAACAGTGAGAAAGAGAGAGAGGGCATGGGCTAAGACACAAAGAAAAACAGTGAGAAAGAGAGAGAGGAGGAAAGGGAATCAATGAGAGACAGGGAGAGAAAGGGTTATAAAGAAGAGCATGTGAGGAAGAAAGAGAAAAAAATATGGAAGGTAGAGGAGGGGAAAGGATCTGGAGATAGGCAGTTTAAAAAGATGGATGGACGACTTGTATTGAAATGGTAGATGAATAAAGCAAATCAGTTAAACAGGAACAGGTTATAATTCAAGAAAATATCACAAACAAAAGTGGTATGAACATCAGGTGCAAACCACTTTTTCCCATCATAAACCCATGATTACCAATGCCACTTATTATTTCTCTCTCATTATTTTGTCTTCAGCTGAGCAAGTTGATCTTAGAACTGCTTAAAGGATCTCTGGAAGGCATCTCTGAAGATCCTTCCTGTCTGAATGAGCTCCTCATCAACTCCACCATGGAGTCAGCAGAGGCACTGGTTGATCTTTTTGTTAGTCTAGATAGAATGTTTCTCACTGACTTTGGACAACAGCTCATGGATGTCTTCAGGATCAGACAGAATGCAGAGAGAGTGAGTATAATCCTTCCAAAGATTTTTTTTTACTCCATTTGAGGTATTTATTGCAGTCAAACATTCAATGTTGAAACAAGAAAATGAAATTACATCAGTCAGCTTGTCAAGTATAATTAAACAGAAATAAACTTTGCCAATTTACAGGATGAATAACAAATGCTGTGGAAGGTTATGATATTTTTCGTACAGTTCATGTTTTCTTCGATTTTCTTAAGTATTTCTCTTTTAAACAGGCATTCGACTTTAAAAAACTTTCAATGACATTTCCTTGACATCAAAATATATTTACATATGCACCAAAGGGCAATTGTTGAAACTAAATGCAATACAGTCTTCTGGTTGGCTTTGAGGAGGAATTTTCCGTAATTTCAATATCACTATCAAATGTAATCTTCAATATTGATGCTAAGTACATGAAAACATATTGACTCGAGTTGCATTCAATGAATTTTAATTACGTTTGTCCAATTTATTATTTCTTCCCAATAATACAACATCTATTTATGCCAGACTCTTCTGAGGATAGAAGTGTATAAAATTGTTTTATCATCTATGTGCTGTTGTATTGTGCCAAAGATCAGAGAAAATAGAACTGAGTAGAAAAGACTTATCAAGTCAGTGTGAGTGCAATCAACCCTGTAGAGTACAAGGGTAGGCATGGCAGTACTCATCTTCCATTTTCTCATGTGCAATTATTGTAGTTTTTGCACCCAACACTCCATTGCTCTCTCTGTCCGTCTGTCTGTCTGTCTGTCTCTGTCTCTCTCTCCCTCTATTTTGGTAGATAACCCTAACACTAACTCCATCCATAAGCCTAATTCTGTTTTGTTAGATCTTCATGTAGCTTGATGATGCTTCTTGTTTATCGTTTGTATGACACATGCTCTGGCGACTATTGTTCCATGGTCATTATCTTACACTCTCCGAATTCTCAACTTCAATCCTGGACTAAACATTACCCTAACCCTAACTCTAACCCTGACCCTGACCCTAAACCTAACCTGAACCCAATTGCACCCCTAACCTTAAATCTTTGACCAAAAGAGAAGACTGGAGCAGTTGTTGCCTGATCGTATGTCAGACCAGAAGTTCATGCTGTTTAATATCTTTCTAATAGCTGGACATTATCACTAACCCAGACAGCAAAGACTTTCTACCATTCAATGCTGCTTTTGTCGTTCGTACAAAAGAGTTTGTAGAAAAGGCTGTTGCTTGTTCTGATCCAGAAGATTGTATCATAGACCTCGAAGCTCCAGTGACATTTAGACTCTTGGTCATGTTAGCAGAGGTGGCTAGTCAACTGCCGGCTGGGAGTCTGGAAAGGTGAGTGTTCAGATGAGAAATACACAGTGACAATAACAGATCCTTAACTTACTATTTTATGCCAATATTTCTGGTTGGTGTACAAAAGGTATGGTCTGAAATACATTGTAAGCCGCCTTAACTTTCAGAATCAAGAACACCCAAGAATGTTGTTGAACAATTCATTGAGGCTAAAAGTGGCTGTGATTATAGTCTCTCAACACAGAAACAGGGAACACAATTGGGAAGTTTATTCCCATATTTTTATATATTTTTTATATCCAATTTAAACAATGAAAAAAAACATTCTAAGTTAAAGTTCTACATTTGAAAGGTGAGTTTGACAATTGTTGGAAAACTTGTTGGCACAGAAGGGGTTATATAATTGTACATGTAGCTATTATATAAGAATTCTGTATCAGAACCTAAACAAGGTGTGAACACAGCTATGCATGTTTATAAATCTCTGTAAGGTAACATTATTATAACATGTATGAATTTGTCTCTATGATCACTTCTCCCTCTTATTTACATTTTCTCTCTATTCATCGTTCCACCTGTTTTCTTGAGGACATTGCTCCACTTACCTACATTCCTTTCCTTTCATCCCTATTCACTGTAAATCTTTTGTTCTGTCCCAGACCCATTGAACCTTGCCTACCATACCATCTAATATGACTCACTGACCATCCAACTCTGACTTACATTGTACTTGTTACATGACCCATTCTATCTTTTCTCATTGTACATACCTCTTGCAGACTTCTGATTGGTTATTTTTGCTTATGTACTTGTCAGCCATTTTGAATTTATATTAAACCAAAGACTTTTAACAGTATCAAGACAGATTACTCTCACCTACTTGGCAGGCGTAAATTGCTGTGTTAAAAAGACTCGGGGGGGAAATATGTTCGCCATAGGTATAACACGTGAAAAGATGTCACATTTTTTTCCTTGATATTTCATATCTTACTCTATCTTTTTTAAGTCTGATTTTTGCACGAGAGAAAGGATGGATAGTTAAATAAACATTTCGTGAACCTTTATTGTCAATAAATGCCACTATGAATCCCCGGGATCATGCCTGCTTTTTGACAGAGTCATCTGCCATAGGGTTAACACGTTACAACATGGAATTTAAGAATGATTATAGCTCCCCTAGTATTACCTTGAATTCATTGTAAATTTGGCTTACATGTAATTTGAGACTCTGTAAAAGCTTAATGAAGGCTCAACAAGTGGAAGAGACACCACATAAATAAACGGGAATATGCATGCTTTTGGCCTTCCAGCTGCATAGGTTAACACGCAAAAACAGGGATTTTGAAATGATTTAAATTCCCATGATATTTATTTAAAATTATGAAAAGTGTGATTTGCATGAAATTTAAATCTCTGAAAAGGTATAATTAAGGCTCGATGAGTCCAGTAGACCCCTCATAAATAAACAGGAATATGCATGCTTTTGACCAAAAAAAAGTCTCGCCTGCCATAGGTTTACACGCGAAAACAAGGAATTTTAGGATGATTATAATTCCCATAGTTTTTATTTGAAAATACAAAAAATGTGATTTACATAAAATTTAAAGCTCTGAAAAGATATAATCATGGTTCGATGAGTCCAATAGACCCCGCATATATAAACGGGAATATGCATGCTTTTGACAAAAAAAGTCTCGGCTGCCATAGGTTTACACGCGAAAACAAGGAATATTAGGATGATTCTAAATCCCTTTTTTTTTATTTGAAAATATAAGAAATGTGATTTACATGAAATTTAAAGCTCTGAAAAGGTATAGTTAAGGCTCGATGAGTCCAGTAGACCCCGCATGAATAAACGGGAATATGCATGCTTTTGGCGTTCCAGCTGCCATAGGTTAACACATGAAAACTGGGATTTTGAAATGATTTTAATTCATCTAGTATATTTGAAATTATGAAACATGTGATTTACATGAAATTTAAAGCTCTGAAAAGGTATATTTAAGGCTCGATGAGTCCAGTAGATCCTGCATGAATAAACGGGAATATGCATGCTTTTGGCCTTCCAGCTGCCATAGGTTAACACATGAAAAGAGGGATTTTGAAATGATTTTAATTCATCTAGTATATATTTGAAATTATGAAAAATATGATTTACATGAAATTTAAAGCTCTGAAAAGGTATATTTAGGGCTCGATAAGTCCAATAGACTACGCATAAATAAACGGTAATATGCATGCTTTTGACCAAAAAAAAAAAATTTCGTATTACACACGTCCAACCGTATGTTGTTATTGATGCCGTAAGGTGGGCGTGTACATAGGCGTGTAGTCCATCACGTGAGATCCACATCCAATGAGATCTTGCGCTAGCAGACGATGTATGTCCGCCCGAAAGCGCAGCCCAGTCAATAAGAAGAAACTCTAACTATATTATTCCAGTCCAGTATTATATTTCTAATGGACCAGAGGAAAAATTCAATGTGTAAAATTTATAAATTCATATAATCAATGTTCTATCACCGAATTACGCCTAGCCAAATGACAGATGTTAGATAATGCAAGCAGAATAGCTGAGCTGAATAGTGCCCGAGAAGGTGTCTATATAGCCCTAGCTGCATGGCTAGGGTCTACCCCTCTGCGATCCCGATCGAGGTAGTGGCGTTGCTGATGGAACTCTGTCTGCTTGCCTCAAACTTGGCTCATCATAGTTTTTTGTTTGCTGATCGCCATTTAGTTTGGCTTCAGCCAACGAGACCGACAGCCCTGAGAGACCGACAA
This sequence comes from Heliocidaris tuberculata, assembly GCA_025618425.1. Classification (NCBI taxonomy): domain Eukaryota; kingdom Metazoa; phylum Echinodermata; class Echinoidea; order Camarodonta; family Echinometridae; genus Heliocidaris; species Heliocidaris tuberculata. The sequence continues at coordinate 8,020,691 of CM046841.1, forward strand.
TGTAGTTGGAGGGGGCTTCTGAACCAAATGAGTCTAACACTGACAGTCCATGACAGGAGCGAATACAGGATGTAGTAAAAAAGGGGGGATGGGGGCACACAAATGCAGGGCTGTCAACTTTGGAGGGAGATTCGTATTTTTATCTTCTCGCAAGCCCTCCAAAAGTCGCTCAGTGGGTGGTTATCAGATTTTATGGGATCCAGTATTCCTCCATAATTCTCTGACACGCAAAAAATGAAAAATTAAAAAAAATAAATAATAAGTTATCAGTTCTAAAAGGGGGCCAAATTATGTATAAGTTTCTTTCAAAAGATGGGGGCACGGGCCAGGATTGCGTCCCCCCCCTCCCAAATCCGCCACCGGTCCATGAGACTGTCACGTCAGTCTTGCGGGGTGGGCCTTTTTATAAGTTTTCTCGGAGGGTTAATACACTGACATTGTTAGCCTCATATACTCCCAAACTAATGGTGCTCGTTCCCGTTTTATTTATGTTTTGTAAAAGAGGGGGTACAGAGCCGGAAAAGTACACAATGAAGGAGGCAATTATATTTTTATTGTGTACTTAAGGTGTACCAGTTGGGTATCAAAAAGGGGGCCGCGGCCGAGACTGTCACATCAGTCTTGCGGGGTGGGCCTTTTTATAAGTTTTCTCGGAGGGTTAATACACTGACATTGTTAGCCTCATGGGCTCCCAAACTAATGGTGCTCGTTCCCGTTTTATTTATGTTTTGTAAAAGAGGGGGTACAGAGCCGGAAAAGTACACAATGAAGGAGGCAATTATATTTTTATTGTGTACTTAAGGTGTACCAGTTGGGTATCAAAAAGGGGGCCGCGGCCGATTCACACACACCCCCCCCCCCCCCCCGGATCCACCCCTACTATTCTGTCATGGATGTGAAAAATGGGATTGCATAGTGTTGGCGGTCGATCTTATTAAATGTGGAGATTGAAAAAAAAAAGAGAGGGAGATCATTATTTTTTCCTCATTTCTGTTTGAGTCATATTTTACAGATTGGTTGTAAGAGAGAATAAGAGAATAAGAGAGTATGAGAAAATGAAAGCCTGTGAGAGAGGGGGGGAGACAAATAGAGCTTGGGGCGGGTAAGACAGAATAGGACTTGTAATAAATGAATTATATCGTAAGCTGCTATTGTTGGTTACTAGTTAATTCAATTCAAAATACGGAGGCCGTTTTTCCCCTTTTCATCATACAATTAGTAGCCATTAGGCCCTAGCTATTGCGCTGTTGAGGGCTTCGGAGCAAGCCCCTATACTGTTTTCTTCGCCTGCTGTCTCAAACTGCTACAGCAGAATATTAAAAATAACTCAACGTCAGTTATTTATATTGGTGGCGTATCCAGGAATGCAGGGGGAGGGGAGGGGGCTCACGCCTGACAAACAAAATATCAGATGCCTTCTATTCTGAATTTTCGGACAAGGAAGGAAAAAAAGACTTGTCACATGTTCATGTTCCTTCTGTGCCGGGGGTAGGGGGGGCACAGATTTCCTTTCATTCGATGTATAACTAAGAAATGTCAGATTTGGTTTTGGCTGGCACGTAGTAGGGACACGTGCATTCATGGACACACCACCAATAACAATAGGAGAATCTTGGATACGCCACTCTTAATAAATCTTTATATTTATATAAGCCTTTTCGGTCTTGACTTTTAACAGAATAAGGCCAATAAATTTACATTTTAGGTCTATATAATCCCTTTAATCTGCAATAATCATGATATGAATTGAAATATTCTGATTTAGAAAAATAAAGATAGCATTTTATTATTATTACTTTTTTAAATTACTTTTCTCGACATTCCCATCAGATATCGCAGTGTTTGCTCATACAGAGCTTAACATTAGGGAACATGTTTGGACCACACCCCCCCCCCTCATAACATAAATATCAATAGAAATTTCACAGCAAATTAAAAAAAAAAAAATACAAAAATACAAACATCTCTCCAGCTCCCTCTCCTCCCTGGTTGATAGAGTTGATTCCTATCTGTTTTGGGACGTAAGTTTGTATTTGAAGGGACAATATCAATTATTAGGCCTATACGGCTTTACCAAAAGCGATGTACCAAAACAAAATGAAAAAATAAAGAAAATAAAAAATATAGACATCTTGATAAAGACTATAACCTTTCTCTCTGGGCCAATTGACATGTACCACAATATATACCTTTGCTTTATTTCGGGACTGAGCACTCTTCGTATTTATACTCTTTGATTAAACTATACATCACTGCACCTCAAGTCTTCTAGCTTGCAAGACTTTTTGTTGTGTCTCCTACATATCTTTGAAATTTTAAGCCACAGAGGGTAAATGCAGTGTGAACTTGTGAAGAAACGATATTATTTCTCTGTAAAGTTCCATCCTTTCTACAGTTTTGGTCAAAGCTACTTTTATTTTAATGAAATTACATTTTTTTGATAGTTTGGACCTTGCTCTTTCGATCTCCACCTAGTCGCTTTTTCAGAATTTTCTCTAAGCTCTAGCGAAATGATTCAAAGTTACCTCACCCCTCCCTTACACCCATATATATTACATGTCAAATTCTATGTCACTCATCTTTCCCTTTGATGCACAGCCTAGAGGATATGTTTACTGTGTTTGCTCCCATATTGGAGGAGTTTTTACAACAGACTGTGAACGGGTCATCAGAGCTAGAACAGAGCCTCAACATGGCTTTCTCATTCCTCAGGACCGTGTTTGATTCAAACAAAGTTGGTCCTAATGATGGTAGGTTTCACTACTAGATTTAAGTCATTGCTTTGTGCCATTTCCTATTGCTGTGCACACTTCTTTTAACTAGTTTATTATTAAACCCGAGTCTATAGAAAATGTCTTCATACCAAAATTAAATCATACAAACATGTTAAATCTATATATATGTATATGTATGTAAATGTGTAAACTATGTTTTTGTAAATTATAGTATGAAAGATTAAGTTGAATTCAAAATATTTCCTTCAAATAGTTATCTTGCCATGTCTTGGTGATACTTTAACTTGGTTTTAACCCTTATATCTTTTTGAACATTTGAAGCTAATGAATGTAAAGTCTGTCAATGATTTTTTTAACCATACCCTCACATTGATATGTATTAGTAGTCATGTACCATTAAGATTGATTTTGATTGGTTTATGTGCGTGGTGGGTTTCAGTGAAACGCAAGTAAGTGTGGGAGTGTGGTATTGAGCATAATATGTCTCATCCTAAGAGTATGACTTGGTGATGCTGTCATATTCTGTGTTCAAACGTAATAGATTTAGGAGTTATCATATCTTGCTATTATTATGTTATACATTAAAAATATTTATGCATTGTTGTGGTTGTCATTGACATATTTCCAATTATTCCATTGTGATGAAGTTATTTTAGGCTGACCTGATTTTAATGAGCATGCATATGAAGTCACCTTTTTATACATTTTTTGTCTGTTTAGTTCTGTCCATCTTCGAGTTTGAATCAGCCCTGTTGAATAGTTCCAGTGTCTACCAGTTTTTGAGAGAGAATATAGACCTGACAGAGATTGACTTGTTGACCCTTAGGAATGGATCTATCAACACTACAGTGGTATGAAATCTTATTTTGATCTAAAGTATGCATGTAGTGAAGTCTTCTTTTTATTCTACTGGTAATCTTCAAAGGGCTATGCAGCCTGTCATAAAGACCTGTATGTATATTACTTGGTCTGTTGCAGGCACACTAAACACAGGGTGATGTCTTTTATTTAAAGGGGAATTAACCTCAAAGTATAAATGTGCTTATATTAAAAAAAAATATCTATTCCTTCTTGTTGCCCTACGTAGTTTTGCATTAAAATATACGAGATGGGTATAAATCAAGATTTTCTCAGCAAAATTTATCGTCTGCCAGTGATACCTGGGGGCTGCCATTTTCTTGATGTGTACATAAAGATATTTTTAATCCGAATGCAAAATTGTCTTTCTTCCTGATACAAAATCCTATTTGAGATTTAAAATATTTAACAGATACATACATATATTCTAAAAACAAAAATGTGTTTTATATTTCTTTGAAAATTACTATTTTACTAAATAGAAATCTATTTTCTTGATACTATGACGTACGCGACGGAGCAAATTAATTCAAATTTATGGATGATAACTTTCCCGAGTGTCAATAGTGACAAACTATGCATTCACCTGCTTTCAGATAATAGACTTCAGTAGTAAGAATGCACGTTGTATAAATTATGTTCTGCTCTGTCAGGCAAGCCCAAGAAATCAATTTCTATTTAGCGAAACCTGAGAATTTAAAAAGAGATCTATAAATTTCAAATTTTAGAATATATGTATACACCTGTTATGTATTTTCCATCATATATGGGGATTTTTTGTAATGAAGAAAAGCAATTTAGCTCTAGGATTAAAAATATCTTCGTGACCAGAATGGTTTCCAGTGGTTCATGTACAACTCCATATCATCAAGAAAATGGCAGCCCCCATGTAAAGTGTTAGCAGATAATAGCATGTGCTAGAATGTCTTGATTTAAACCCTTTTCTAATGTTTTATTTCTAAAGTGATAACAGGCCAATGATAAGAATATATTACACCTTTGAACAGAAGTACATTATTCTGGGGTTAATTCTCCTTTAAAAAGTGCATTGAATTGTAAATATTGGTAGAAAAAAACAGATGTTAAAAAGATATATGAGATGTGCATATTGTTTTGGGGATCAAAGAGTGGAAGGGGAGCAACTGATTGGTAGCGAGGCCCTCACAGAATTTATCTTGGAGTTAGCTTTTAATGTGCTCTTGTGTGTGCAAAAGAATGTGTTGGTCAGTCTTAGTCAGAAGACTTTGATACCTGTATTTAGAAATGTAATTTGCGTACGTTAACTTGCAACATTTCTTTCTGTAGAAGTAATACATGAACTCTTACTGTGCCAAGGGGTTTAGCTCTCTTCAAAGTTTTACCAAAATGTGATCAATGCTTACTTTTCAAATGTCTGCACTTCATTAACCATCTATTATTTCACAAAATATTGTGTACTAAACTTGTAGGAAATTTATTACCATTTCTTATGATACCAAACATTGTTACTTTACTCAACTTTATGCATAAGAATTATTGAAAATTACATTTGAGTTTCTTTTATTATCCATTATTTTTTGGTTTCTCATTTGTTTACTACTGTTTAATGTTGAAATAAGGTAATATCTTTTTAAAAATCTGTTATTTTCTCTGAAAATTTCTATGGTAGCATATACTTATAATCATATATTGAGAATGCTTGATCTATGCTTAAAATTTTGATATACATTGACCACCATATACCTTTCTACATGGTCGAGCAATCTGTCACATATATGTGACATCGGCACTGAAAGAGTTAACATGTATTTCAGGCTGATATTTTCAATATACATTGTAGTTAACCAGTATGGAATCCCCAATATATAGAGCAACATATTTTTGGTGATTGTCCCCTTTAGATCTGATCTCTTTTCCCTGGTCATATGATGGTGGTAAGGGAAATGACTTTTAAAAATTAATATTCCATTCCTATCTGCAAATGTTTGTTTGCAGGCTTCTCAGCAGGAAATAGTTTACATATGGTCCAAATTGAGTGAAATATGGACTCTCAGCATCCAAATTTGGGGGATTTTGAAGGATCAAAACAATTTTGCAGGTTGAAATTATGCACTGAACCCTTGTCGGGTACGCTATTTGGGAAGAATTTGCCTTTGGTATTTTTTTTTCTGAAATCTCTCACACTTGATATTAGCACCATGAATGTTATACACTGGAGAGAACCTTTTCTGTCTGAAACAACTTTTTCTTCTGTCTTTCTAGTTATTTGAACTTTTTGACCTTGGAGTAAATGATTCCATTAATCTTCTATGCCATGAAGCCCTGATTGATGACCTCCTAGTCAATGTTAACTCTGACCTCAAGGCAGAGATCATCCAGGGAGTTTGTAGCAATGGAACACTTATTGCTGTTGATTTCTTACGTACCAACGTAAACCTGAAAACAGTTATTGAACTGGTGAGCAAATCTACAATTTTTCAGATGTTTACTGTTATGCAGTATATGTCAATCAATTTGTATTGTGAGAACCGGAAGAGTTTTAATTGGCAGTTTTTCCAACTTTTCGACAAAACTCCTGACCATGTACATGTATTGTTTCAAAGACATTACACCTTATTAGAACCATCTAGCACTAAAAGAAAAATATTATTGTTGCCTATTTGAAGAACAAAATGTGATCAATGTAGCCCTTAAATAATTCCTGTCCTAAAAGGATGTTGAATTCATGCCCTTGTGACTCTCATCAGACTACTTGGTGCCTCTTTCAGATGAGAGAAATCATGAAACCTCATATGAATTAAAATCATGCATACACCACTATAGCTAAAGACGTATATACACAAGATGCATGTTGTTAATTAAAAGAAACTTCATGTGAAGAAACATGTTTGGGGAAAATACAACCCTGAATCCTTATTAAGTATTAAAAAAAGATGCGGAAACCTCACCTCAGATTTGGTACATGATGTTTTATTTGAAGGACTTCGGACAAGAGAAATTTTATAAATTATTAGAGCTATGAGTTTGTGTATGAATTATTGTATAGTTTTCTGTGTCTGAATGGGGATTTAAATAGGAACCATGCTATAAATGGGAGGGGGGTAATGAATCACTTAAACATTACTACCTGACAAGAGTGCCGTATAGTGAACATATTTTATTCATGCTGATTTGCTCTCCTCCCAACAGGTTACCAATACTGCTGGTCAGACATTTCCAGAATTCCTCCTAGAGACCTTGGATGCTGTTGGGAATCTACCTGGTGTAGATTATGAAGCGCTGGGAGAGTTTGTAGCCATTGTCATTCCACCCCTCTTTGAAAATGGGTTCCCGTCAATCTCTGACCTTGGTCCGCTGATAGAGAATATCAACATTACCAGGAGAGCCCTAAGAAGGTGAGGACTGGATCAGAAATGTGTGTGCCACTGATAGTCATGATAAAGGAAATGATGATGATGATGTGTTCAAAAGGCAAAATTTTTGTCACCAGCCATTCAGACCCATTCTGAGCCTTATTTTTTCAATTTGTAATGAGTTTTGTTGATTCAACTTATCTTCAGGAGTCATGTGTTTGAAATATATGGGACTAGAGCCATTGTCATTCCCAAAAATTATTTGTTAATTATGCAACAGATGGATAAACCTTGTTTTTCCCCATGTTGCCAGCCAAGCTTTGTTTTATTGATGTATCCAAGATCGGTAAATATGTACATAAACCTAAGACTTTTGTTATACTCCATTAACTTACATCATGCCCCAATGATTAATAATAATAATAATAATACTGCTACATGTATTTCTGTAGCGCCTTTTCAGAGTATAGATACAAAGCGCTTTACATAATACAATTAACAAATAACAATGCTGCTTACAAGAATATACATAAACAAGATTTGCATCAAACCTGATTGCATGAAAGAGGCTGATTACAAATTATAAACATAAAAAGTAATAGAGAACTATGACAAAAGATCCAAGACGAAAGCTGATAAGCGGGGCATTACTGAAAAAGGTGTGTCTTAAGATGTTTCTTAAAAGTATCCAGTGATGCGTTATTTTTTATAAAATTGGGTAGATTGTTCCACGCTTTGGGGGCGGTGGCTACGAATGTCCATTTACCAGCATTGGTACGACATCTTGGAATTTCTATCATTGTTCTAGTGTTGGATCTAAGATTATACTGAGACTGTGTAACATGAAGAAGACTAGTGAGGTACAAGGGAGAGAGACCATTTAGAGACTTAAATACAAGAGTAGCAGTCTTAAAGTAGAGTCTTTGTTGAATCGGGAGCCAGTGAAGAGTGTTCAGAAGGGGTGTGGTATGTGTGCTCTTAGGTTGCTTGAAAATGAGACGTGCAGAATGGTTCTGAAGGAGTTGAAGACGGTGCACATTCTTGGTTGTAGTACCACAGAGTAGACTGTTACAATAATCCAGGCGTGACAGGACCAGGACACGAACTGCAGCATGGGCAGTACCTTCATCTAGATACTTCCTTATCCTACTCAAGTTTCGGATGTGGAACTTGACAGTCCTGACAAAATTAGAAACGTGACCATCGAGAAGCATAGTGTTGTCAAAGTTAACACCAAGAATACGAAGTTTCAGTGATGGTTTTAGCAAGGTGTCATCATGTAGAGTCAAAGTAAAATTGTTGAGCAGGCGTTGGTAGTGTCTAGAGGCGAACACTATTAGCTCGGTCTTTTCTTGGTTTAGTTTCAGCTTATTAGATGTCATCCATGCACGGATTTCTTCCATAGCATCCGCTAATCTACGTTTAGCCTGGTCAATCGAGTCCTGGATTGAAGGATCACACTTCACATAAACTTGTATGTCATCAGCGTAAACATGATGATCTACACCATGTCTGCAAAGGATATCGGAGATAGGTTTTGAATACAGGGTAAAGAGCAGCGGCCCCATTACCGATCCTTGTGGAACGCCAAATTCCAATCTAGTGCTTAATGAGTCAACCCAGTTGATGCTCACGTGTGACATTCAGTTGCTAAGATAAGACTTCATCCAGTTCAGTGCTACATCAGTGATGCCATACTCAGCCTGGAGTCTTGTGATCAGAATTCCATGGTCTAACGTGTCAAATGCAGAAGACATGTCTAAAGACAGCAGGATAACACACTTTCGGTCATCAAGAGCACAAAGAATATCATTCTGCAGGCTAATCAATGCAGTCTCGGTACTGTGGTCCTTCCTATATGCAGATTGGCGAGGGTCTCCTAGATTGCTATCACCGATGTAGTCTGCTAGTTGTGTTGAGACTACCTTTTCCAGAAGCTTGGCAAGAAATCTGATATTAGATATAGGCCTGTAGTTCTTCAACTCATTCCTGTCAAGTCCTGGCTTTTTCAAAACTGGAATAACAGAAGCAACACCAAGACATTGTGGGAACACACCTGATGCTAATGATGAGTTGATAATGTGTGTCAGCCTTGGCAGCAAAACGGAAAGATGGCGCTTCAGGAGCCATGTTGGCAAGGGGTCCAAAGGACATGTCTTATCTGGTGAGCATTTGATCAGGCTCTGAACCATTTCCACTGTGACTGGCTGGAACTCTTTAAAGGAAGTGGTCACAACTGCTGTGGGATTAGAATAGACTTGGATGTTGACGTTCAAGTCGTCGATATTCCTTCGCAGACTCCTGATCTTTTCGGTGAAGAATCTGCAGAATGCAGAAGCGAGCTCAGCCGATGATTCAGCGTCAGGAAGATATCGTTTCTTCTTGTTCAGCAGACAGTTGAGTTCTCTGTACATGTCTTTTGGACCACTCTCAGAAAAGACGTTACGATAATAAGTCCGTTTAGCCTGTGACAGCGCTTCAGCCGCAGCCCTTTTAGCTTCTTTGTAGGCAGATGGATCACTGTCGGCGTTGACTTTCAAGGATTTTCGCCACTTCCGTTCCTGTCTCCTATGTTCTCGTCGTGCTGCATCAACATCTTTATTGTACCACTTTGGTCTATGACGAACCTGTGTGGTACGGAGACAAACCGGTGCATGATTATCCAGGACATGTTTAATGTCTTCATCAAGCTTCTGGATACAGCTGTTAACATCTTCAGCTATACATTCGCTATCAAGCACAGAAGAGAGGTCATCGTCAAACGAGGAGTGATCGATGTTGTTGAATTTCCGATATTTACGCGGTCGTACTTCTCTAGTTGGCCTGTCACATCTGATCCTACAGCTAATAGTTACATAGTCAGACATGAGACTTGGATCTGTGCGTAGGGAACAGAGAAGATTCTCATCCTCTCTTGCGATGACTACATCAAGTGTGTGGCCGTGTCTATGGGTTGACTTGGAGATATACTGTTTGAGTCCTGCGGATTCCAGCATATCAACGACACGTGCAACATCACTTCTCTGAGGACAGTCGTAGTGGATATTTAAGTCACCAACAAGCATCAGTTTTCCAGGACTCTGGTTCATGTCGTCTATGAAGCTATCAAATTCTTCCAAGAACGTAGCCATTGTCAGACCATTCTTGTTAGAAGGTGGCGGTCGATAGACAGCAACATAGTTGATCGAATGTGCTTTGTCGGTTAGAATGCAGTGTTCAAAAGATGTAAAACTAGAACCACTAGTTACTCTGTGTAGCTTTAAGTCCGTCTTGAACAAGGCACCAACACCCCCGCCACGACCTTCCAAGCGCGGGACATTGACAAAAGTATAGCCAGGCAGTGTTACTTCGGCAATGACGGTGTCATCATTTTCGGTGAGCCAAGTTTCTGTGATAAACATGATATCGACGTCGTTAGCGAGGACATAGTCGAGAAGAAGAAGAGCTTTATTTCTCAGCGATCGAGAATTCCAGTGACACAGGTGTAGTAATGTGTCATTACCGATATTAGTATCAACAGTATCAATGGATGAGTTAATTCCAGACGATTTCTCGGATTGCTTCCTTCTTGTTCTCAAGCCAGCTCGGCGACCGCGGTATCTCAGGATGCCATTTTCCTTCAGTAAATATAACACATTTTCCGATGGTATACCTTTAGCACATGTAGTATGTCTCAGAGCTAAAAGGCTGGACCTTGAATACTGGATTGTGTGAATGGGCATTGTCTCCATTGTTGACGGGCTTTGATACTCAGTCCAGTATCTATTCAGACCTAAGCCTCTTTGGTCAAAGTCATTGTCAATGTTACTATTCAAGATGCAGTCCTTTGTACCAGCACATTGTGAACACTCCAGTAGGTTCACTGTACTGTAACTCAGCACTGCTATCAGTACTAGTAGATATGAAACCAAATCAGTCAAAATCATCTCCAAGGATCTCACTTCATTCCTTCAAAAACTCCAAAAAAACAGTCCAGTAGGACTATGACAAGATCACAACATGAATGTTGGTATGAAAAAAAATTAAACACAACAGTACAAAATACACATTAAATGAGACAAACTCAGGAGAGCACACTTAGAGTGGCAGCAGCTATAGACAGTGCAATAGAATGCAATATCATGCTTTCATATTTTTATTTGGCTGTTTGAGGACATGTCGCGAATATTGTGACCAGATACAGTGTATGTTACCATTTTTCTGATCGATGAAAAATAGCGAAAACAGTGATCTGAACAAATCAAGATATGCGTATGAATTACGGATGTCCTATATACTGATATGCACAAAATGAAATTTGATGATCTCTTTTGAACAGAGAAATATCAAGGGGCATTCTCACAAAACCCTCTTTGTTACGTCAGATTGCGCCAGATACATTATGTACATTTTCGTCACCTGAAGAAAACAGCGAAGTATGCAAAGCAAAATCGTATACTATTCCGTGGTATATTGGTAGATAAAACTTTGTGTAGGACAATTTAGTCTTCAGATATGAACATTTATCAATAACTACATTGTAAAGAAAAAGGTGCACCAGATAGGGTACGCCAGATACGTTACCATATCAGATACATTATATATTTTATAGGGTTTTTGTGCAAAAAATGAGCAGTACAACACGCATGTATGGTCTCTGATGTCATCATGTAGTGATCAGTAGGAGTCTCTTTAATAATTGAAATATCCTCTAATTCCCCAATGTACAGACCTGCCAACCAATACAATTTGGTCGTATTTTGTATGATTTTTCAATGAAAATATGACACTACGATTTATCTCTATAAAATACGATTTAAAAAAAATCAGATTATGCACTATTCGTCCTATATGTTGCGCACATGTATTTGTTAGCACTCAAACTTTCACACTCATATTGTATTATTTTCGCTGTTCCCGGAACTCCACACTGTGTATGTTAAAGTGCGTACAGAAAAGAGACTGCGTATACACACACAATTGTACTTTCACCACACACGCAAACTTCTAGCTCAGGCCCCCGTTTCATAAAACTTGTCATTAATAAAAACTTCCTCATTTCTATGACAAATTCGCTCTCAGCCAATCAAATTCAAGGATTTCCGTAGCTTATGACAATTATTGTAACTTGTTATTGATAACAAGTTTTATGAAACGGGGTCCAGGCGGTGCGGCTGCTGCTCTTACCATCGACGTCCATCGATCTCTTACACACCGAGGCGCTAGGTGAAGCCAGCCAGCCTAGCCCACAAGTGTAATAACTAGTCAGAATTTGTTGTCTTATTGCAAAGGAGAGACCCTAAGTTATCAACATGAATGAAAATTTATTGAAAATAATCTGAAATATTTGTTTGGGGAGACTTTTTCCTACTGTTAAATTTTTGGGGGACGCACTGTATATAAGTTTATATAGTGCGTCTCAGAAAAAAACGAAACCCTAAAACAAAGGGTTATTGTGACCACATTATGTGTTCCATGACCATAATTATTTTAAATTTTCCATAAACTAGAAGTATCATGCTTCTAAATGATACCTTGATGGCATACATCCGTACATGCTTTACTGAGCAGCAGCATTTTGAAAATGACATGTAAAAACTCAGTTGTGCCGGATTGGGTAAAACCATGAAGACGTTAGTATCACGTGCGAAAATGACTAAACAGAAATACCAGCTGTAAGAGATATGGTACGTGATCCTAACATTTTCATGGTTTTATCCAAATCTGGCACAACTGAGTTTTTACATGTCATTTTCAAAAGCTGCTGCTCTGTAAAGCATGTACGGATGGATGCCATCAAGATATCATTTAAAAGTATAATAGTCCTAGTTTATGGAAAATAGATAATTTTTGTCATAGAGCACATAGTGTGGTCACAATAACCCTTTATTTCAGGGTTTCGTTTTTTCTGGGACGCACTGTATATGAAAGGTATTAAACATGATAGAATCCAAGATATTGGGCTGAGGAGCATTGTATTTACCAAAATTGTAAACATATTTGATATCTTTTTTTACTTCAATTTTATATTTGCAGATAATCTTGATTGAGATATTTTGTCAGATACGTTACAAACACACAGTCTCCATTTTCATAAAAGTGGCATAATTCATTCCAATTAGATTCCATTCTCGATAAAGATGGACATATGCAAGCTTTCAAAGAAAATTATGGTCGAAATATAACAATTCATCGAAGAAAGATTTTTTTTTTCTTTTCATACAGAATATCTAATTTAGCACTTAAACGACAACATCTGTCAAGCTAAAAATTCTTCCTACATTGTTTTATGTAAGTGGTTATCACAGGGATTTTTTTACAATTGTTTATCAAGTGTTATTATATACATGCTGACAATAGACGCCAAATATTTTCGTTGAAATTCAGATGTTTCTTCATGAAGAACTTGTGGTAACGTATTTTGCAGGCCATCAAAAATGGTCAAAGCATGGTCAACTCTGACTGCTTTTCCCCAAAATTTGGATTTCGTTAAAAAATGATCCATTAATTCTCCCTATCGCATATAGCTCTCCGAATCCGAACGCATGCGGCGCTCTAATTTTTGAGCATGTGATTGCTGGCAACTGAGCTTCCGGGTCCGGCCAGAGTGTCATTGACAATGTGTTAGAAGACGTGGTCAGCCTAGCAAAAACTCCCTTTTGTTCCTAATCTAGCAAATAATCGTGTTTTTATACAGTTGATATTTAAATGGGATTCTTCTGTGAAGCCACCCAATGTGGGATGTTGAGCCGACGATGCAAAACGTGTTTTCAGCAGAACAATCACGCACGTAAAAAGCAAGGAAATATCAGTGTATGCTCGCTATAGCTATAGACTGGAACCGGAACTTTATGTGCCAACATCGTTGTCCCCGATATCAGAATTGGGAGCTGATATCGGCCATATGCGATAGGGAGAATTGTTTCGTATTTTGTAAGTATTCAAGTTTGCGAATCCAAATAACTTTCATGAATTTTTTTGAGTTCGAAATTTTGTCATTTGTGCTATTGGAATTAAACGCTTTAGCAGAGAATGGACCATTTTATTTTATAAAAAAATATGAAGAAACGCTGAATATGACCTTTGAATAATGATGCTTTCTGGTATCCCTACCATTAATCATGGTTATATCAGGAGATTTTTCATTTGTGGATGAAACACAATGTATCTGAATAAATGTCATGTCATGTGGGACACATTGCAATAGCCCTAATGTTGGATTTAATGATTGGTATAAGTATTGAGGATATTCGAAATTAGTTATTCAAAATTAAAAATTTAATATTGCAAGTGTAATGTATTAATCCTTTTAAAGTGTGGACGCACTTATGACCATCGTTGAGGACCTCTTTGTTGAAGCCTTTCCTAACTACGGGGACGTGCAGCAACTGGTCAGAACTCTGCTAGACAATCTCTACATCCTTGAACTTTTAACTGAAATCCCAGGTATGTTATGAAGTTTAAATAAAATGCAAATAAGATTTTGATTATTTTTTCTTGTCTGATTTCATTGTATATATAAGTTTCTCATGGCATTCTACATTACCTCAATATTCTTCCTAGTCATTCATTTTTCCCAAACAGTATTTCTTTGTATGAAACTTGTCTCCTTCCATAATTGTTATCACATTACATGTATTCACTTAAGCAATGATGTATTGGATTCTTCTCTGGTAATTTCTTTTTTTCTAATGTAGACATTGGTAAAATGTAATCAATAGGAATAAGTATGATCTTGTCTGCTGACAGCCAGAAGATCATTAATTCTGTGTAGTCAAGTATGTGAGTTAATGAGAGCCTGAAGGTCATTAATTCTATGTAGTCGAGTATGTGAGTTAATGCTGAGAACCAGAAGGTCATTAATTCTATGTAGTCAAGTATGTGAGTTAATGAGAGCCTGAAGGTCATTAATTCTATGTAGTCAAGTATGTGAATTAATGAGAGCCTGAAGGTCATTAATTCTATGTAGTCAAGTATGTGAGTTAATGCTGAGAACCAGAAGGTCATTAATTCTATGTAGTCAAGTATGTGAGTTAATGCGGAGAGCCACAAGGTCATTAATTCCATGTAGTCAAGTATGTGAGTTAATGCTGAGAGCCACAAGGTCATTAATTCCATGTAGTCAAGTATGTGAGTTAATGCTGAGAGCCACAAGGTCATTAATTCCATGTAGTCAAGTATGTGAGTTAATGCTGAGAGCCACAAGGTCATTAATTCCATGTAGTCAAGTATGTGAGTTAATGCTGAGAGCCACAAGGTCATTAATTCTATGTAGTCAAGTATGTGAGTTAATGCTGAGAGCCACAAGGTCACTAATTCTATGTAGTCAAGTATGTGAGTTAATGCTGAGAGCCACAAGGTCATTAATTCTATGTAGTCAAGCATGTGAGTTAATGCTGAGAGCCACAAGGTCATTAATTCTATGTAGTCAAGTATGTGAGTTAATGCTGAGAGCCATAAGGTCATTAATTCCATGTAGTCAAGTATGTGAGTTAATGCTGAGAGCCACAAGGTCATTAATTCTATGTAGTCAAGCATGTGAGTTAATGCTGAGAGCCACAAGGTCATTAATTTTATGTAGTCAAGTATGTGAGTTAATGCTGAGAGCCACAAGGTCATTAATTCTATGTAGTCAAGTATGTGAGTTAATGCCCTTCTGGCTCTCGGGAAACCATCTATCAAAAGAAATGTCAATGAATTTTATCCTTTTCAGATTTGACTGTGAGCAATGTTCTGAAGAATGAAGAGGTTCTTGAGGACTACCTGTTCAAAAATACACAGTTAGAGCGAGATGAAGCCAGGGATATCATATATTCTACCTTTAATCTTGAAGAGGTAAAACATCTATCTACATGTATCATGGTATCTTCTCCTGGTTTGGAGGTTGATTGCAACATTTTTTCACACGCATCTCTGTTCTGTGAGATTTTAGTGCACTTTTGCAGTGTTTTTCCACTCCAGGTCTTATGGTTTTCTTCCCAGTTGATTCTCAGCTTCCCTCTTGGTCTAGTAACTTCTATTTTCAATTCCAACATAAAAGATGGTGATGATAATGGTTCATGTATTTATGATAAATGTAGGTACTTATCATTCATATATCCTTCATAGACAAGGATACTGTACCAGCAGTGTACATATATAGTAGACCATATTTCCCTTTGCCTCATATCTGGGAACGTGATATACATGTACATGTAATGTTACTAATGATAGTATACAGTGTGAGTCAATAAAAAGGAAAGCCAGATTGAACTGTAAATATCATTGCAAGAAGTAAATGTAGATTTCATCTAAGATACTCACACTGAATCCTAGTAATTTTCCTTTCATTTGACACATTTATGAATAAAATCCGACCATGGAGAGCTGAACAATAACATTTTTCCCGATTCATGTCAAATTTGCCTCAACCCAACGGTCAATGGACAGTCAACCCAAGGTTGGTTGAATGGTCTCCATTCCAGTTGAATGTACTCACAAACAATGAAAGTACTCCTGAACGCAATTAAGCCTAAACTTGGGAAAAGAAGATTTGATGTGTTTTTTTTTTTTTAATATTGAACAGTGCTCAATCATTCATGATCAGATTTTGATGAACAGCCTATCAAATGGAAGAAGAAATTACCAGCAATTATACCATTAGATTACATTTCAGCAATTTAACTTAGTTTTGAAGAAATTGGGGCTTTTATTGACTCACACTGTGGATGAAACAGTATTGACTGGGTTAATAATTCCTGATGAGTCTTGATCTCATTATATCCATTGCCATCATCTACCACTCTGTTCAATACTCACTGTATATATGTCATTTTCAGCCCAACATTAAAATGCTTTTGCATTGCTGAGGCAAAGTAGTAGATCTAGAAAGTGCTTTGCATGTAAATATTCAGTGCCACAAGAGACAGGTTCTGTAAGTTTGTTCATTTTCTCTTTAAAAATTCAAAAGACTGGTTACTTGAGAAACAAAGATAGACAGAGGTTTAGTAATAGTACTCTGTCTACCTTTTCAGGCTACTAAGTCAGCATGATAAAATGTAGTGGCATAAAAAGATGCATCCAGAATGCAATAATAATAATAATAACGGCTACTTATATAGCGCTCATATCCGTCACGCAGTGACGCTCATGGCGCTTAGACATTATTACCCTGGTTATAGCTGAGCCGCCAAAGTAACTAGCGCTCAAGCATATCGGGTACCCATTTACACCTGGGTGGAGAGTGGCAAATGTAGATTAGAGTCTTGCCAAAGGACCTTAGTGCCGTGGTGAGATTCGAACCCCGTACCTTGTGATCTGCAATCCGGTGACTTATCCACTAGACCACAAAATGCATAGTTGTGAAAAATCATAATTTAATGTCATAAAGGTAGAAGCATATCATTAGGACACAGAGCTGGTTAAATATGTCTACGACCTTGATCAGGCCAAATGATATCAAAACTGTCATCAGATGTGTCAAATTACAACTTTTAATTCACCTATGTCATCAACAATTCTGCCTTTTGTGTTCTGGACGAGTATTTTTGTGCCACTGCATTTCACTAGTTACCTAACCAGAGTCTGTCAATATCATATGAGTATGTTAATGTTGACAAGGGGAAAACATCCTCAAATTTGGACCACATACATATATGTAGTGGAATGAAGGAATAGCTTGGCGAACACTTGTAATATTCTCATAATTCCAACCACCAAACATGAAACCCTATATATTGATTAACTGTTTCTTTTCCTCCCATTCAGCTCTTCCTGACTGAAGTCACAGTTAACCTTGAGATGCTGTGTGATCCTGATTACTTGAGTACTATCCTTATTTTACCAAACCAAACCAATGCTATCATCCTAGCTGACACCATGTGTGGTCTCTCTGGCGATGACATTGCATCTCTAATTGAAACTGTCCTCCCGTTTGTTGACGTCAATGCCATTGTGAATGTGGTAGGTTGATTGATATTTTCCTTAAAGCATTCTCCTTCTTTGAAACCATATATGTTCTCTCTGGCAATGAGATTGTCACTCTCATTTACACTGCCTTCCTGTTTGTTGATGTCAGTGCCGTTGTGAATGTGGTATATGTTGATTTAATTTGAACTATATTTTTCTTAACACATTTAACAACTTTGAAACCATGTGTGGTATGTGATGCAATGAGATTGCAACTCTCCTTGTTGGTGTCAGAGCTGTCATGAATGTGGAGGGTTCATGTGATATGATCTTTACTCTTTTGTAAACATTGAAATATATTGTATACAGAAAGGGTTTGTCATAAGCAGGAACTTGAATGCACATCTTTTTCATGAGAGCAATTAATTACAAATTCATGGAATATTCAATATGGTTGGACTATAATATGAAGTTGGAATTGATAGATTTGTGAACAGGTAGACTGTCATACATGTATGCAACTTTTTCTCTTGTATATTAGAGTTACATGGCTGACAGTTTTGGTGGGGCATTCAGCATCAGCAACACAACCATCATGCAAGTGATGCAATCCATTGCCTCTCTGGAGACAGTCACCATGGCATTGCCTGCCTTACAGGAGGCTCTCTCAAGTTTTGATGATGACCCGGCTGTAGAGAAACTGAGAGAAATAGCTGAACTTGGTTTCTTTACAGGAGAAGAGGTAAGAACAAAGCAAATATTTTTAAAACGTAATCCCAGAGGAAATAAGTATTTTTGACATTCAGAACCAACTATGGCAAGTATTTTTATAATTGGATGGTGATGGGCATTATTTTGAGGTCTATTCAATTAAGGTAGTCAACCTCTTCTGTGCCACAAAGTTTTTGGATTGTTGTCATTATGGAATTTTTTTGAATGTGTCAACGTGAACGCCGTCCTAGATCCTCCTAGCTACGATGGACTGCTTTGTGTTAACTGCATACAAAGTAGGTGAAGCGAGGCACCGCACTTTGTGCAAGAACGGCTCACCCATCCACTGGCTTGAGGAGGGTGAGCCGTTCTTGCACAAAGCGTGGCCTTAGGACGGGTGAGCCGTTCTTGCACAAAGCACGGTGCCTCGCTTTACCTACTTTGTATGCAGTTAACACAAAGCAGTCCTTTGTAGCTGGGAGGATCGAGGACGGCGTTCAAGTTGACACATTCGAAAACTCCTTATTAATAAACTTTCACAAGTAACATTCTCACTTATAATACTGTCTTTCATTCATGTATTTGGCTTAACCCTAAAGAGACTGGCCTATTTCAGAGGTTTTGAAGACTGGCCCCCCATAAGATCTTGGCTATACAGTGTCCGATCATTACCAAATTTGGCGTGCAGTTAGTTTATGAGTTATCAAAATTACCATATTTTTAAGATTAATGCTAATTAATTATGCAAACATGGTAATTTTTATGTATTTAAAGGAATTTTTCATTTTTTTTTATATGGACTTCCAATGCTCTCCCATTTTTGAAATATGTGAAAGGAAGTTATTTAGTATTCATTTGTACAAATTACAACATTAATTTATGCAAATTACATGCATAAAGTAATAAATCAATTTTTCTTAGGTAGCTTAGCGAAACGTCGTGGCACGTAAGAACGTGGGAAAAACGCATATGACAAATTTGCTCAAAATCATAATTTTATTCTATAAAGGCAGACTCAAAATATTACAATGTAGAATTAGTATTCAAATATTTGAACAATTTTAAGCAAAATAATATGACAATTTTTATTCAGGTATGTCTGATTCTAATTTTATAAGCACATACAAAACTTGCAGTTTTCCTCTATGCGTCTTTCCCGCGTTCTTACGCGCCACGACGTTTCGCTAAACTACCTTATGTATTTCTTTATTTCTGTTTCTAATGTTATTTACTGTTTTAATCCTTTTGTTACCCATGCCGATGAAATCGGCAGGGTTATGTAAAGGGTTCCGTATGTTTGTTTGTTTGTTTGTTTGTTTGTTTGTGTACAAGATAACTAGAGAACGGGTGAACGGATTTGCACCAAATTTTCAGAGATTGTTTGGATAGTGACAGGAAAGAATCGATTAAATTTTGGTGATGATTGGTTGATCCCTGCAAATTCTGTGTGACCTTCTAGTCTTCTTAATCGTTGAGAATGGTGCTGACGCCATTACCAGTGTTAAGCTATCAATGCGCTTTGTTGGGATATCGGTATCGGCTCCTTAAATCTGAACAGCGGTATACGTGCGAAACGCACGGTGAACTATAGAGTCACACTGGTAATGGCGTCAGCACCATTCTCAACGAAGAAGAATTATTAGTCTAGAATATCGTAAAATTGCGCGAGTAGTCCGGTGATTCTAAAAGCAATCCTTATTTGATCTAGAGACCAGTAAGAAACTTCACAGAAATGGATAGTATTGATAGGAACAGTAAGTTTAGATTTAATTTCTCTCGAGTTTCTCACTTGCAGCAGAAAATGCTGCGGTAGCTAAATGCAGCTAGACGCCGGATCGGACGGCCCAGCGCGTACATGGCACACGGCCAAATTTCGGGCATCGGCTCAGATTAGCCGTGAAGTTTCATTACTTTTGCATTGTGATTGTTGATTTAGAACTCATCCTAGTTAATAATGTGGATTCTCTGGGTCTTTTACTACGGAATATCGAACATCATATTTATCAAATCTATCTGGAAAAAAAACTAGGTAGGATTTTTTATTCACTCATTCCGCCCCTTTAAAAAGCAAAGGTAGATCTAGTTCCTTTCCGTGTGCTCTAGATCGAACATTGGACTAAATGTTGGCCTAGATTTAATTTCAGACCTATATGAACATACTACCTCATAACACCTGTAAAATTACACTTCGAATGATGCCTACTGACTTTATTTCTCACGGCTAATCCCCCAAATTTCCCGTATCTAGCATACAAGTAGCAACACCAGCACCAACACCGAACGTGAAATGAAAGTTTCTTAATCCCTAGGGTATAGTGTTAGTGAACAGAATTTTGTACATGAAATTAAACACCGGCTGCCGAGCTCAGTTCAGCAGACAACATCTGACAAAAATTAAACACCGGCAACCGGAACTACGTCAGAAAATCAGAGGTCAACACCTAACACCGACTGATTTTTTTCTCATTTCATAGTCGGTGTTAGATCATGATTTCGCGGCAAAATAAACACTAACCACAAACACCAACACCGCGCGTGAAATCACCCAATGTAGATTTCAGTTTTGACCCCATAGTATAGTATTGCAACTACTCTGTAGCACCGCCAAGGCGTGGGTCTGCCGCCTTTGACGGCCCCTCTAGTTTACTATTGTTTTGTAATTTGTTACACTTAGAAAAGTTATTTTCAACTTCAGTTAAGGTAATTTTGATTGTTTAAAACATAGACAATGCAGTAAAAGAAGGAACACATTAGAATCCTTCCAAACCCTAATATGTGTTTTACATATTAACAAATACGAATCAGCCATTTTTGATTGACATGTGATGTTTAGATGTTACGAAATACCATAACTGCCGAAGTTATATATGCAAATTTGGTATCAAAAGATGCTCAAGACTCTAAAGGAAAAAGTCATGAAGTCGCGGGGCGAGATCTTCAGAACTCTGAAAGTAATCATAAAATTTGTGGAGGGGGGTGCTATCATGGCCCCCCCAGTCCTTTTAGGGTTATGATACCCATAATTTCCTTGCATATATGTTTCACACTGAAGGTACTTGTTTCTGTCTCAGGAAGAAAATGTAGACCTTCGTAGTCCAAACATATTTTCCAGTACTCCACTAGGGCAGCCCACTGCGTGGAAGGGTTTCATTGGAAGAAAAACGATGATGATGTAAGGGATTAAAGTGGTTGTAATCAGGGGCAGATCAAAGATTCATGATAATAACAGGGCGAGGGCACAATGCTAAAATATTACGCAATGGGGGAACATCACTGATGATAATGGTAATGAAATGACAGAACCTTTGTAAAGCACTACTAAAGGCTACTTCTGATATGCTGCATAATTTGCCGCAGTTTACAACACATCTTGTTAAAAATATTGAAATGAATGGCAAGTGGGAATGAAAAAAAGTAGGTGTGTGCAACAAAGGACCTATATATATATATATATATATATATATATATATATATATATATATATAGTCATTCTCTCTTTGTTATATGGGAAGTGCAGTATACATGTACTTTGAAAGGAAACCCCCTAATGTTTACCATCTCATATGTGTACAAGGCCTAAGGATAGGGAAATAAACACTACATTTGTAACTTTTGTTATTACATGTAGATCTCAGCGGTGACACAAGAGATTGTATGTGGTAGTACTAGTTTGAGAAAACGAAGGGATGTGGACGATAAGATTCGTAGATTCAAACGTGCTGTTACATCGGAAAATAATGGTAAGTACAGAGAAAATTGTTTTTTTGTTTCGTTGTTTTGTATTACCCGAGTGCTATTTGGAAAGCATTTAGTGTACATGACTGTATAATACATGTACAGCCCTGGAAGAAATTATTAGACTAGCTCCTTTTTAATAAAGGGGTATATGTGGGCAGTATTGGCTACATCAGTAATTGAACTTTCAAATTGATTGTTACTAGCTAACTCATAATGAGTGGATGACTACCCCAAAAAATAATTACCCCCTACAATAACTAACCCCTTGGACAATTACCCCCAGGGTAATTACCCTGATGACAATTCCCCCCCCCCCTCCCTCTTTCCAAGTTAAACCATGTTCACTTCTCTAAAGGCACTTTGTTCAGTTCTTGGTGAATTGCTACATTTGATGATAGCAACCATGCCATGTGGTATGCTGTCCATAAGGTGTTGTATTTTTTTCTGTTCACTGCAGCTCATTCATGTAGCCAGAATCTTTTCTTTTTTGATTACTATACTTTTCTATTGTCTTTACTTTTTATGTCACTCCAAATGTTCTCAGTAGGATATAATAAGTAAGCCATAGTGCTCAAACCAAGACAAGTAACACTTGATATTCATCCTATCAGACATTTGTAGTCTATTATATGGTCAAAAACCATTTCTCATATTAAAATGGGGGGGGGGGGTAATTGTCTGGGGAATTTTTTTTGGGGGGGGGGCAGTTTGTCCTTGCTGTAGTCATCCTAGTGGTAATTGTCCTGGGATAATTGTCACAAAGGTAATTGTAATGGGGAATATTAGTACTTTAATAATGAATTAGCTGTTTATAATTATCATTTTCCTAGTTCCATAGACAATGGACTTAACACTACCTATATGCCTTCAAATGCTAATGATTTTTTCCAGGGCTGTATATGCTTCGGAGTAAGCTCAAGGCAACCTACAGCTTTATTAGTTTGATATACACAAAGTTATTACATTGTTCATGTTTAATCATTGAATTAATATGTATCATTTATTCTTATTTTGATATAGAAAAATAATTCAAATAAAAATAAAGTCAAAATGTCTTGTGTGAGGTACTGATTAATGAAGACTTAATACCTTCACCACACTGTAGCATTAGTCACTGAAACCTAATACATTGTAGCTTCCTGTGGGGTATATTCAAACTGACCATACCATCATTTTCATGGCAGAAGATCACAAATGAAATTTATTGGTCAACCTTTAATCTTTTAGTTCTTTAATGAAAAGATGAATAAATTTACATGAATAGAAGTTAAGACCTACATATATCATGATGAACAATATTGACAATTTCAGGACTGAATAGTGTTTGTAGATTTAAGGGCTAAAACTTTAAACTGTTTATTTCTAGGAATGTACATCTGCTGCCCTTCTGTCGGGCACATGATGATATGTGTATATTCACCAACCTTGAAATAGTAATTACTCAAATTATTTTGTTTCTGTGATAGATGATATGCTGTTCTTGAATGTTCACAAGTGCATAATCTCAAGTAAGCCCATTGCCTAGAGGAACCGGATGATCCATGTATTAAGCTCATGGGAATGAGAGAATTCAGTAGTCAGTAGGTTCAAATAGATGTACATGCTATCTTGAGAGCCTGAAGGGCATTTGATTTGTTAAATGAGATGATTTAAGCCCTTTTGGCTCTGAGTAGACAATGCACATGTATTTTAGATGAATCTTTTCTGCTTCTTTTTGTATTATTTTTATTTGCTTACCTTTTTTCAATCATCAGATGACTTTTGTCAAGACATCTTTAGCTCCATCGTGGATGGTGTTGATGGACGACTTGTCTGGGCTTATCTAAAACCTATCGTTGAGGGCAGGATTCTCTACTCTCCAGACATTCCACCCATTAGACGCATCATTGAAAAGGTAATGTGTCCATACATGCAGTTCACATGCATACAGGTATTAACAAATTGAATTTTTCTATGACTTGTTCAGAAAACGCATTAACGCATCAACAATGTTTAAAGAATTCATGAAACATTTGAAATGGGTACATGACACACATGCATATGCAATCTCTAAGTAGAAATGTTCAAATTTTTCCAAACTATTTAAGTCAAGACAAAAGCAGGTGTTGAAGAAATAGGTACAATCATTTGGCAAAAACTAGCAAGATGCCAAGTTCTAGTACCATATTTGATGTTAGAGAAGAAATTTAGTGGAAAAGGTTATTTTAATTTTTTTATCTACTTGACATCTGGTAGGCTAACAGGACATTTGAGAACATTGCCCTCACTCAACGGTTTGCTGATGTTTGGTTAACAAGTGGAGGAGATTTGGGTACAATGCTTGACCCCGATACACTTGAGGCTACCAAGGTAAATGCATTTTTTCCTTTAAAAAAATATATACTGTATTTTTCACATCAAGCAATTATATATACACCAAGTGCAAGGTAACCAGAAATCTGATGGGAGTTGTACTTATGTACAGGGAATTGCAAGTATACATGTATAATAGTATGTCATTTTTGTAATTGTTAATGTTGTTAATATGAACTTTTGTGTTATCAAACTTAAAGAGCATATGCACAAACTTTGACAGGAGATGAAAAAGTCAATGAAATCTATGCTGCCCTTAGGCATTCTGCTCCCCTAATGTATGAAACACAATAGGTACATGTAATATATAAACAATTGTGTCAACACAAGTGTTTTGCAGTTTAAATTTGTTTTAAACCATTTCTCTATTGTAATCTATAGGAGAGTGTAGAAATACCTCTACTACCATAAATAGACTTAATATTACCCAAATTGTCATTGCATTTGTCAGATATTAACTTTTAATTCATCTACAATTTTTTCCGTTTGTGTTCTGGACGCATCTTTTTTGTGCCACTGCGTTTCACTAAGCTACACATGTACCTTAATAAATTGCAGTTTGCTTTGAATGTTATTTTAAATGATCTATGTGTCCCCAATTAACTTTGAACGGTTAGAAAAATGTCTAGTAAAAGCTTTTATAGATATTCTGTTTCGGTTTGGTTGTATATATGTCTATTGTTCAAAATCAGAGGTCTTATTCATATAAATTTATAAAAAATGCCAAGCTTCAAGCCTCATTCAAACACAATGTCTTAAACTCTCTTAACGACTGGTGTGGATAAATAAATTGATATACACCTATAACCATGTTGCACTCCACATTTCTGCATCTTGTAACACACAGATATTAAAGAGAGTTTAATACGTAAAATGGCTTTTACATGTATGTTGCCCTTTTTGAGGTGGTATACTATGTGAATGATGTATGAATGATGCTTTAGACAGACTGATAATGACTGTATCTTCTGTTCACAGACACTATTAGAGAACTCCTATGTTCAGGGGCTGTTAGAGGACCAGTATGGAATCAGCTCTGATCAGTTTACCGATGTCCTCAATGGAAACCTCACATCTATGCCTCCAGGACAAGTAGAGGTTTGTCCAACTCTAACCCTTCCATGCCATGGCAAAAAATGGATCCCATCCAAGATCTCGAGTGTTCACCTCCTAAAGTTGGACTAAGAAGATTTTCCATCTTATCTCCTAAATTCTTATGAAGATTTATAAAATGGATATAAGGCTCCTAATCAAATGATTGGCTGAGAGCTGGTCAAGTGACGTGCATCACTTTTGCCGTAACGTCGACCATGCTTTTGTTGACTAACAAAAATGGATTTTCTTACTAACAATCGTGCATTAGTAAAGTACATTTCATGTGTACGTCCAGAGGTGGATCCAGGGGGAGGGGGCGAATCGGCCGCTGTCCCCCCTTTTGAAACCCAACTGGCATACCTTAAAGGGGGTACCCAATGCTGAAACAATGTTAGTTCATTTAAAAGATCATGATTTTATTAGCAGAAAATCATCTGCCTTAAGTTTTTTAAAAATTCGTGTTGCCAGAAAAATCCCCGAAATATGGTAAGACTTCAGGATATTTTGGCCTCTCAGCTGTGTCCCAATTTCAGCTAGGTAACCACAATGACGTCAAAGTGGTTACCTTGTCGCGCAATTATAGCAAAATGCGCGCAAGGTGTAATGCATTTTGTACAGTCTAGCGCGCAACACATCTGCAATACGCGAACCTGGGTAACCACTTTGACGTCATTGTGGTTACCTAGCTGAAATTGGGACACAGCTGAGGGGCCAAAATATCCTGAAATCTTACCATATTTCGGGGATTTTCTGGCAACACGAATTTTAATTTTTTTTTTAAGGCAGATGATTTTCTTCTAATAAAATCATGATCTTTTAAATGAACTGACATTGTTTCAGCATTGGGTACCCCCTTTAAGTACACAACTCATCCCGCTCGAGCATGCACAGGGAGCTCGTAAAAACATCGCTTGTAAATCCGCTCGACAGTTGGCTGGCCGGCTGAAGTAGGAGTAAGGGAGGGAGAATTTGGCCACTACAGACAAAACCCCCCATGTTAGGACTTTTTATTTCACATTAGTTTTCACTTCTTACAACTTGGAAGCCAATATTGTTACTAGATCATTTTTATTTTCGTTGTCTCGATCGGCATGCTCGGAGGCTATTTGCCCGCTAATATCAAAATCCCATCAACCCGAGTCTGTGTCCCACCCACAGCACCTGGGGAGCACTCCGGCCGAAATTACCTCTGCGGTATGCTACTAGTATTAGAAACCGACTTTTCTAGACATCGCGTGTTGTACATTGATTTATTTGTGACTGTACTTTAGAGCTTGCGAACGCACCAAAAATCCTGATCGAAAATTTCTTGAAATAGTGAATTTTTGAAACCATTATCCTTATAGACTGCTGATTTCATCACTAAATGTGACATTTATGTATACTTCTTCCATTGCTAGTGCTGCAGTTCCTCTGTGACTTTGCTTTGGTACGTACGTACGGTACTGTACAGTGTGATTTAACTATACGGAGCGGCCGAAATCCCCTACTGGCCGAAATACCCAGTCCGTTGTACAGTAGGATTTTAGTAAATGACGGACAGGCCGAAATCTCCTACTGGCCGAAAGTACCCCCCCTACTATGCCCGTTGTAAAACAAACAACCTACCGATTTTCGTGATACATGATAGAAATTATTTTTGCGGCGAATAATTTGAAAGCAGTATTGGTGTTTGTGGAGTTCCTTCTACGGAAAATTTGATCCAATGTTGCTAGTAAATAGTAATGTTGTCCAATTGCATGTTAGACTCTATCATCATCAATGAGTGAGACTTACAGTATCAATGGAAACGTCTGGTCCAGCATGTCAAGGGGCATGTAGAACTAGAAGAATGGGCCTTGGGCTTGAGTTTTGCATCAAACCCTTAGACTCGATCCATTGATCAAAACGGTGTGGTAAATTTTGTTCTAGTTACATTTCCCTGGTCAAACAACATGACGAACTCAGTTTTACAACTAACCCAATCGTTACTGCTGATGCCCGTGCCGGGCTAGGCTCCAGGAATCGCGAAGCGAACAACTTAGCATTCTGTGTAGTGGAGATGTATTACCGCCTGTGACAAAGATATTTCTGCCAGAATTCCCCAACTTTTAAATGGCAAAATGAATTTTCGGCTTTCTTCCACGTTCGTCGTGTAGACTGAGTTTTGTGATGGTTTCATATCATTGCAAGAAATCGTAAGAATTCGAGCTGGAGTAGTTGAATGATTGTTCTTCTTGTAGTATGGGGTTCTTTGCGTGATCAATTTCGAAAAATACGAGATAGCGTAGAGTAGGCGGGTATAGACGATGATTATCAAATTTATTATAGAATTATATACATGTAATCAAGGACTATATAGTAAGATCAATGAAAAGGTATTGAAAATGAAAGACTGTTTCGTTGTTCCCTTACTGGCGACACATTTCTCATCATGATATTAAATTGACACATGATGAAAGGAGGATGACATAATTATACGATATTTCTTTTGCAAAGAAATTATTGCCTTATTAATACTATCAGACCGGAGAGATGGTAGTGAGAAGTGTGTCAAACAACATCGACAAACTCAGTTTTACAACTGACCCGATCGTTACTGATCATGCCCGTGCCGGGCTCCGTGAATCGCGGAGCGAACAACTTAGCATTCTGTGTAGTGGAGATGTATTACCGCCTGTGACAAAGACTATTTCTGCCAGAATTCCCCGACTTTTAAATGGCAAAATGAATTTTCGGTGAGGTCCAGCCTCCAACACCCCACTTTGCAGTCTGGTGTTATAGACCGCTTTCTTCCACATTCGTCGTGTAGACTGAGTTTTGTTATGGTTTCATATCATTGGAAGAAATCGTAAGAATTCAAGTTTACATATCACAATACATTACAAGGTATAACACATAACCATTTGATACTATCATTGAAAAAAGGGTCCTTGCGTTAGCACTACCAGCACTAGCCCTGCCCATAAAGAGGAGAAAATAATCTAAGAAACAAAACAAACACACATAAGAAAAAAAAAAAAACCCAACCAAACCAATAAAAACCCGAGACAATGAGCAGAAATGTTGAGATCACCAAGCAGAGCGATCAAAATATAAAGAAAAAGAGGAAATTGAAAGCTCTCTTTCATCAGATCATTCATTTCATATACATTTTATCGCATCAATATTATTACATGTGTGGCACTGTCATGTTTAAAAATCCAGCTGCTAGTAGATATTAGGAAATGAATATAGGCCTATCTATATATTAATACTCAAAACCGTTTTTTGTGGTCGCAAAAACATTTTTCTCCGCCGTGTCCGCCCTCGCCGTTATGCGGGATCGGTGGCATAATTCCACGGCCCGTGTCTCCCGTATTCCGCGTGCCACGCCGACCCCGTCGTCGCCGTCGACGTTCCTAAACGTGATTTGGGGAGATTTGGGGGGACGGGCAGGCTGACGGAACGGCTGCTTTCCGCATGGATCCCTTGCACGACGGCGGTGCCGTCAGTCGTGCACCCTCCCTTATATGGCCCATCACAGGCATGGCATGGCAGGTGAAGAACAATGTTGTTCACGATGAGTATCAACTTGCATTGTGCGACCCGTGTTAGACGACTCGTGTTAGCCATCTTGCTAATCTTACTCTTACCGGGGGGAACCCCCGTAAGAAAATAATTATGGCATGGGTATGTCCCATTGTGTCACAGGCTCCACAGAGCTCGATGGTATGTGTAGGTATGTATTCAATTGTTTGATCTTACACTTTGTGATCAGTACACCATAGGAGCAGCACCCATGCACTGCGATGCAATGCGACGCGATCGACGATGCATATCGCATGCATGCAATTCGTATGTACTGTACACACATAGTTGACTATGGTTTCCCGATCGAGCTTACAAAGACACTGTACTACGTACATTCTAAGGTTGATTTTGGACGTGAGTGATATTATTTAGAACTAAAAAACTGTTAGAAACTGTATTTACGGACTTCATTTGACCTATTTTCTCTGTATTTAGTCAACAACTGATGGAATTCTTCTCTTTTTAGACTCCATCACGGCGGCGCTGCACTGTGAGCTGAGCAGTATCAACGCTGCAGCCTTGGCTGCTTGATATGAACTCCGGGGGAGGAGATCACGGAGAGACCAGGGGTAAATGACTAACTGAGCAGCTTATTTGGAGATGTCCAAGGTTGACTTTGGACATGAGTGACATTCTTGAGAACAAAAAAGTTGCAGTATAGTATTTGTGGACTTTGTTTGTCCCTATTTTCTCCGTAATTAGTTAAAAACTGATGGCATTCTTCTCTACAATATAAAGCCGGTACTCTGTCACAGCAACGCCAGCACTCTGAGGCTGAGCTGTTGTAAGGGTTGGCTGGCTGAACTCCAGGGGAGGAGTCCGGCAGTAAATGCCTTACAGAGCTGCTTATTTCAAGATTGGAAACAGTTTACTTATCTTTTTTTTTAATTATTATTACTGCAGGTAAAATTTGATGATAAATTCATCTTACCGTATGAGAAGATTCTACATATATCCGTTGAAGAATTAATCGAGTATATTCATATGCTGAAGGCATGGGCGTAGATAGCGGGGGCGGGTGGCTGAATTCAATATAAGTTTAATAAACCAAAATTTGAAACTCATTTTTCACTACATTTTTTTGCGCTCAAATCCCGTGGATTTTCCATGGGCGCCACTAGTATCTTTTAACAGCAAATCTAAAGGCCTTCCCCGGCAATACACAATGCACATGCATATCTCAACCTATATACGACTGCGAATAAGACTAGTAAAATATGGTGCCAGCTCTACATCAAGGTTGTCACTGTAGGGCTGGCAAACTTTTGTCTACACTGGAGATTAAGTGGACTCTCTCTCTCTGATAAGCATTACACCACCATTCATGCTGCCATAAAATCTAGTCAACTTTCACCCCACTTGTAGTGGCCAAGTGGGGTGCAGTTTAAGAAGGGTGTTTTCCTCATGTAAGATCCTTTCTGAAGAGGAATTGTAAGAAATGTGTTAATTGAATCACTTTTTACTCCTGTTTAATAATAGTGAGCAACTTCATTTTTGATGGATGTAGACTCTAGGCCCCTACACTATACTTTCAGTGGAATTTGGAAAATTTTATTTTCTACAAGAGATATTGTATTTTTTATGTGGTCTGTGGACATCACAGCTGCGGGTAAGTTCCCAGAACCTATACTGGAATGGACCTAGATATATAGATGTTAGATCTAGACCCTAGCTAGACTATCATGTACATTTGGATTTCATGTAATTTATCGAACGACAAGGATCCATATATGTGACCCTCCACCACAAAACGACCAATAAGTCAGAAATTTGGGTATTTTAAATTTCAGCAGAGTTTGAAAGCTTAGATTCTAAGCTTTAAAATGATGTATGGACTAAGCAAACCATTGTAAATTACAATGAGAATGCAAATGCGTCAGAGAGGCTAATGACCAAAACAATAGAGAAAACATACTCTAAAGAAGAGTGACCTTAAGAGCACCTAATCTGTGTCCTATTGTTTGTCTTACAAAAGGTTGAGTCAAAATTTCCTAGTATACACTGTGAAGTATTCATTGGATCGGGTTGAAACTTTCCATACCTTTAGAATAGATATATTTCTTTGTTCCTTTAGAATTTGAACATCAGACAGTGCATAGTTTTTGAGCTATAACAGAAAAGCGATGTGAAGTATGATCCCAACAAGCTGACACACAAAGTTTGAATGTCCAGGAAAAAATGGTCATTTTGAATGAGAGTAAGAACATATTTCAACATGGTATTTTACCCTTGTCAGATGGTAGAATGATAAATGAACCTTAGAAAATACAAAAAACAAATTAAAATCAAAATTTCTACCCCAACCACCTTATTCAGCTGTTTACTCAAAACCTCATGTTGCGACTTATTGGTCGTTTTGTGGTGGAGCATCACATATTTAATTTCATAAAACAAATAACAACCGGCTCTAGTTCTTCTTTGGTTGAAATTATATGTAGGGTACTTGATAACTTCAGAATTTGACAGTTTTTCACATACACTAATAGTTACCAATGCACTCACAGCTGCATGCTATCTGTATATGTCTAGGAACATTGAAATAAGATATATCTTGCCAGAAACTAATAAGCATGATATATGATTCTGTTCCACAGACCCTGAATCTGCTGGCAGAACTAGTCAGCAATCTGACAAGATGCTTCAACTTAAATCGCTTTGTTGGATATGCCAATGAGGACTCCATGGTTCAGGCAGCTAGAAGCTTAGATGAAGATAACACCATGCTCGCTGCTCTTGCTTTTGATATTCCTGGGGATGCAACAGAGCTCCCTGCTCACATCAAATACAAGATTCGTATGGATACAGACAATACACCACCAACAGACAGACTGAGAAACCGGTATGGGCCTTCTCCTTCTTCTTCTCTTTCTTCTTCTCCTCCATCTCCATCAGTTAAATTTCTTAAATTTCATCTTATAAATTGTAAATAGAAATATTCTATATACATGACCAGTGATTCTGACTACTTTGCATTACTTATTTTGTTTTGCTTTATGCATGTAGATATACATATTTTAACTGTAATTTTATGCAAAATGAAATTAGTAAAGGAATGAATGAAGAAAATAAATAACAGCCCCTGGCTAGAGTATGGAGGTGGATCCTTTTTACCAAACACTTTTCAGAAAATCAACCATAGCAAATAAAATATCAAATGAATATCTGTCAAACTCACATAATGAATGCTTAAAGTCCTACAGAAAAAGAAATTGGTGGAATTTGAAAAGACAACGTAGATCTAATACGATATTCCCTTCCGAGCAAACCCCTTCCCAACGACGGGGCATTTTGGTCCCTTGAAAAGGGTATTGTATTACCGAACGTGTGCCTCATAAGACACACAAGTGACACAACCCACCCCAATTTAGGGCCAATGGGGTGATGACTGGGGGTGACCAGAGGGCAGTTCCTAAGATATTACTTATGTTTTTTTGCCTCATTTTATGATCTTCTACCCTGTGTTCTTTGTTTTAATATTGTGCAGAACATACACCTAGTCCCAAGCGTATGAAAGCCATTTTACGCGTTTAACTGTACGCGTTCAGTAATACAATGCTGTTCGGTAATACAATGCTGTTCGGTAATACAATCCATGACTATACTGTCATACTTTTGAGTGGTGTGCCAATCTGCGTGCGTGAGCCACAATCAGGGTCATCAAAATTGTTGCAGGACCATTGAGACTGCTGCAAAGTCACTGAAAATGTTGCAGGGTCATTGAAACTGCTGTAAAGACATTGAAACTGTTGTAGGTCATTGAAACTGTTATAAGGACATTGAAAATGTTGCAGGATCATTGAAACTGCTGCAAAGTCACTGAAACTGTTGCAAGGTCATTGAAACTGTTGTAAGGTATTGAAACTGTTGTAAGGTATTGAAACTGTTGCAGGATCATTGAAACTGCTGCAAAGTCACTGAAAATGTTGCAAGGTCATTGAAACTGTTGTAAGGTCATTAAAACTGTTGCAGGATCATTGAAACTGTTGCAAAGCCATTGAAACTGTTGCAAGGTCATTGAAACTGTTATAAGGTCATTGAAACTGTTGCAGGGTCATTAAAAAAAATTGCAGGGTCATTGAAACTGTTGCAGGATCATCGAACCTGTTGAAGGGCATTGAAACTGTTATAGGGTTAGTAAAACTGTTGCAGGGTCATTGAAACTATTGCAGGGTCATTGAAACTGTTGCAGGGTCATTGAAATTGTCATCATAATCGTTGTTTATTCACTTGACTTGGCAATCTACGGTTGAGGTTGATGGTTTGAATACATTCTGAGCTCTAATATGACTTAGTAAAACTTTAATCGCCATTTGTCAGATGTCTTAGGAGTACTTGTCCTAGGGATGGTGATCTGACTGAAAGTATGGCAAAAGTAGCACAATGCTTTATTTTATTGAAGATATAGCATTAGGGGTGGGTTTTTGATTGGGTTCTATGTTGCATGTAGGTGTGAGGGTTGAAGTAAAGAATCTTATTAATGTTACTTAGGATTATTTACCAAACCATGAGAAGACTAGGTATAGTGTCTCAGAGTCTTAGGAAGGGGCTGATGGTTATCTCTCTTTTTTTATCTTCTGTTCGTCCCGTTTATTGTGAAATATCTCCGCTATGCTTCATTAAAATAGGATAGTCCATGCCCTCAAAATTTTCATGTGCATGTACAATATATATATAACATATACAATATTTATCAGTGCAGTACAAATTACTGTTACTTTTCTTGGTTAAATTCACAGCTTTTTGACACGTTCAGCAGGTAGTGACTTTGTATTTGATTTCCGCTACCTTCGGGGCTACATTATGCTTCAAGATATGGTAGAGGGCAGCATTGTGTCGCTCCAAGCCAGCCCTGACTTACAGCCTCCTGGAGTCTATCTTCAGTTGACTCCATATCCCTGCTTTCTGAGTGATCAGTAAGTATTCCATTCCTAAGGCTCATTCAAACATGATGTGGTAAGCCTCAATGGCACAATATAAACTATGTTATATTCCACATACTGAGAATCTTGAGATCAGATTTGTCAAAAGGTAATCATGTGATAAAGCGTAGTTTTCCCCATCAATCAACCGAGAAGAAAAGTTTGTGACCTTGACGGAGATAGTACTTATGTGTTTCGCTGATCGCTTCAGTCCATATAGACACAATGCGTTATCAATAAAGTTTTGGGTAGGCACGAAATGAAAGTGCATGAACTTTACGAATAGAAGGAATGAAAAATGTGTGACCTTTACGAATAGCTCTGTAAGCATACTGAAATATGCTTAAATAAGTGCACATTTCTCATTCGCGCGCTTGAATAAAACACATGTGTGCACTCAGGATGGGGTTTATGTAATGGTTTAAACTTCTTTTGTGAATTTGGGCCTATATGTCTTTTTCAAGAAGTAGACAATAATTGTCTTTCTCGTACCAGTTAAATGTTTCAGATGTGGAATATAAAGCAAATAATCACCTTTTGGTTTCAGGCGAATGAGACGTTCTATCACTTCCTTGGCGATCTGAATGTATACGCTATCTTTCTGAAGCGAAGCTGAGGAAAGATAGCTACATCCAGATCGCCTCGGAAGTGATAGTTTGTCCCATCACCATCACCAACGGTAATTATTTGCTTAATACTTAATAGGTGGTTTTATAATACAGGCTCAATTATTCTACATGTATATAACAATTGGTACATGTACATCGATTTATTACTTCTGGTTCGGTGTTTTTGCATATATCTTTGATTCAAAATGTTTTCCAGGTTTATTTATGCATTTAGTTGGGAAAGTTGTTAAGTAGAGAACTATCCAGGTTATTATGTGTTCAGTAAGTATAGACCATTATTATTATTCTACTTTTAGCAAGTGGGGGTAGGAAGAAATGTATCCACATTTGATAAAGCCCCCAAAGTGAACTTGCTTAATATATATTCATTATCGGGTACAGAAATTTGATGATTAATGATTTTATAAAATTAAGTAATTCTCAGGATTACATTACGAATCAGATAAACTTCTTCAGTGAATGATTTGCTTGTTCTACATTCCTCTCTGTCTACCCTGTTAGGTTTACTTCCATTTTCACTTTAATTCTACCTCTTGTGATGACTATCGGCTTTGTGGTTCTGATTGGTTCCATGACCCATCAACTGGTCTATGAGAAGGAGAGAGGAATTGAAGAGGTAATGCATTGATCTTGTGTTCTAATCATAATAATCTCAAGCCAGTGAGAGAAAAAAATGAAAAGGAAAGGTAATGTCCATATACATGTATATCAATTTATAGATCCTAGACCTCTTCTTGGTAACTGAAGGCATACATGTATATGTACATGTAAATTCAACTAAGGGGCAGCATATTTTTCATCATCTATACGAAAGCAAAAAGAATACAAGGTAGTTTTGACATGTATTACACACTGGCAATATCATTATTCATTACATTGGTTTTGCAAAACAGGAACGTCAATCGATCCGTTTTCAGGATGGGGGGGGGGGGGTGGAGCATGGGGGAGTGAGGGTTACCTCCCCCCCCCTGAGAAAAAAAAAGCGAGCAAGTGACCAGCTGTGTTTAAAACTGCATTTAAAATGGAGCATTACAACATTACATTGTTTTGCCAAACCACCGCAAAAAGCACAGACTGCCGCATAACGACATACTTTGTTTTGCCAAACCACACCACAGATGCACTAGAGAGTGCATAACGACATACATTGTTTTGCTAAATCAAAGTGCAGATGCAGGTAGCTTGCATAATCATGCCAGAGATGCAGGGTTAGAATGTGCTGGCAAAACAGTGTATCTCCACAAAATATTCAATATATTGAAAAAAACATCCTTTTATCGAATATCTCGGATATCTCGGAAGTACCGAAACAGACATGTTGTTTTGCCAAATCACAGTCGCGGGGTTTCTTCGAATAGTGCAGTGAGTTCTTAAGGTGCAAAGGTGATGACTCTCCTCTACACAGGACCTTAAGTAAAGCCTATCCGAGGGACATAGTGTTTTCCACTGTAACATAGCCTGTGTCTATGAAGCAAGGGAGGGGCACGTAAACACAACGCAGGCTTTTGTCATCTGCCCTGGGTATATTCAAACCAACCAAATTAAAGTCCTATCCGAGGGACATAATGTTTTCCACTGTAACATAGCCTGTGTCTATGAAACTAGGAAGGGGCATGTAAACACACAACGCAGGCTTTTATCATCCGCCCGAGGTATATTCAAACCAACGATCTTTGGTTCGACTGGCAGACGCTTTACTGGTTGAGCTAACTTGCCTCCTTAAATATATATATAATTGTGAGAAATGAAAATGAGAGAATAATGGTTGCGTAGTTTAAATCAAAGTTCCCCAGAGCTGTCCTCTCTTTTTTAATTTTTGCAAAGGTTGAAAAAATGTCTCCACCGGGAATCGAACCCGGGTCGTTGGCTTAGAACGCCAGTGCCTTAACCACTAGACCACGGAGATGGGCCAGTGATTTCGGCGACACCAGATTCAATTGACCGTCAGATTGACAAATCTTCAACCTTATTAATTAATTCCTTTGTCAGGGGCAGGTGAGTTTTGAACAAAGACAAGCCGCATGCCTCAGCTGGATCCATGTATACATTAGAATAATAATCATTATAAACAATTGTAAGGAAATAACATATACAACAGCTTTGGCAACTCTCGTGGAAATAATTATAATTGTGAGAAATGAAAATGAGAGAATAATGGTTGCGTAGCTTAAATCAAAGTTCCCCAGAGCTGTCCTCCCTTTTTTAATTTTTGCAAAGGTTGAAAAAATGTCCCCGCCGGGAATCGAACTCGGGTCGTTGGCTTAGAACGCCAATGCCTTAACCACTAGACCACGGAGACGGGCCAGTGATTTCGGCGACACCAGATTCAATTGACCGACAGATCACGGAGACGGGCCAGTGATTATCTGTCGGTCAATTGAATATGTTGTCGCCGAAATCACTGGCCCGTCTCCGTGGTCTAGTGGTTAAGGCATTGGCATTCTAAGCCAACAACCCGGGTTCGATTCCCGGCAGAGACATTTTTTCAACCTTTGCAAAAATTCAAAAAGGGAGGACAGCTCTGGGTAACTTTGATTTAAGCTACGCAACCATTATTCTCTCATTTTCATTTCTCACAATTATAATTATTTCCACGAGAGTTGCCAGAGCTGTTGTATATGTTATTTCCTTACAATTATATATATATATATACATCCATAACTGGTGTATTAGGGAGACACTCTTTGTCTTTTTTCTTTGTACTCGTGTCTCCCTATTACACGTCATGTTCATTATGACAGAATAAACCGCATTGTCGTGTGTCTCCAAAAAGCGGTATCCAGTGAAATATGGACATACTGTATATGATACTTTATATAAATAAATATATATAGACACTGATAATGCATTGTAGCCAGTAAGTCTGATGTGAAGCAGGGCTACCATAAAGTCGTTTGGCCAACGATATCTGAATTTCAAAGAGATAATCACATTTCTAGAAAGTTCATTTTCTGCCCTTTCATGTAACACCTCAATCGGGAAAAATGAGCCAGGGATGACAAAGCTCTGTTGGTGTAAAGTGATGCTTGCATTTCCATGATTTATCAAACGAATCCGCTTGCACTTCCATGATTTATCAAACGAATCCGCTTGCACTGGCTGCCTGTCCTAGCAATAAACAAACAAGACAGAAGACTTCATGCATGGCTGATCCTCAATAAAATGGAGTGGTGAGTACAAAATGATAAAGCTGATTGATAGTGAGGTACGTTTTCATTATTAAACCTACTTGACCATGCAGTTAACAACAGAGCAACAAGTATTTCTGGTAACAGAATGGAGATGATCTGGGAGCCTTTAATAAATCATGGAAATGTAAGGATCAATTTACACCAACAGAGCTTTGTCATCCCTGGCTCATTTTTCCCGATGCATAAAAGTTTGTCATCATTCATCTTCTGTAGCTTTATTTGTGATCAGGAGTTAACTGTCTGTCTTGCTTATGATGAGTACACCATGTGAGAAAAAACTAAATATGTGTGTGTGTGTGGCCTTTTCCCTTCATTTTCCTCTGTGTGTGTGTGTGTGTGTGTGTGTGTGTGTGTGGTGTAACTGTATGGGTGTTTTGATGTGTGTGTCATGTTTAATTTTGGGGGGGACTGTTTGAGCATTATTTGTATCTGCAAAGACCGAATTAATACCCCTGTCCAAAATGTTTCGTTCAAATATCACTAGAGTACTTTGGGGCAAGTTGATTTTTACACTCTTGCAAACAATGCCCCCTGTTCATACATACATAAACACATACCACACAAAAGTAAGATAAGATACTTTTTCACAATATGTATAATAATTTTGTGTTCATAACTGAGGTTTAAACAAAATAGTAATTTTCTAAATGTAGACTTCTTTTTGACTCACACGGTATATACGGGGTGTCTCAAAAAAATGCAAAGAGATTTCGATCAGCAACATCTTTTAAAGTGCTTCACTATCCTTGATGAAATTTGATAGGTAGTGTTGTAGTAGTATCTCCAATGTTTATTAGGAATTCACAACGATCCAAGCTAAAACTACCAAGTTTTGAAGATTTTTGAAAAACGAAGCATTTTTTAAATGTTACATGAGATCATGTTGGATAGCATCAGGGCACAGTAAGAGTATACCTGTTGCCTGATCATTTTGTGGCTTCCTCTCAAATTAGCTTCAGTGCTTGTTACAAAAGGGGTGTTAAGAATTCAATTTAAAGTCATTTAATATACATACACTTAAGGTCATTTAGTGTCTTTAGTATCTCTTTTATAGACGCATAGTATAGTGGCCATACTGAATAAAATAAAAGTATCTGAAGAAACGTAAGGGACATGTTAAGCAATGTTCATGTATCTTCTGAGAATGGATATGAAATAAATCTTTGTTGTTTGTTGCTTAACTTCAAATTGCTATCTGAAGAAATAAATAAGTTATTTTCTTTCAAAACAACACTTGGGTGTTTCCTTTGGTACATTGCCCGTGTCCGAATTATTGCAATATAAATCTCCATTTCTTTGTTACTACTGAACCAAGTCGAATGGGGTTTTTGCTTGGATGTAGATAATTAGTTATGGTTTCATTATAAACCATATTCACAATTTTGAAAGCTATTGATAATGAAAGTCTGATTGTAATTTTGGGGACATACTGTACATATATATATATTATGTAGGTATATCAAAATGCAAAATGAGAATTAACCGTTAAGTATTATGTGCTTTTTAAACTTATTGTCATTATTATAAGAAGATTTTTTTAAATTTTGTTCTTGTCAGCTGATGAAAGTGATGGGGCTTCCAGGAGGTGCCAACTGGTGGGCGTGGTTTATTTCAAACTCCCTCATCCTTATCCTCCTCTCCTGCGTGGTAGTGATCATCTTGAAATTTGGTAATATCTTGCCAATGACAGACTGGTCTCTCCTCCTTGTCTTCATTTTAGATTATTTTTTCTCCATCATCATGTTCTGGTGAGTAGATCACAGGGCCCTTTTACATAAACCAAAAGCCCTGTTGACATTTGTATATTTTTGTTAAATCTGTTCATGTCTTTGAGGTTGAATTCATACCCAAACCACTTGCAAAAATTATATTAATTTCACCTCTGTGGAAAAGCCCAAATTCATCTGTGAATGAGCATAAAGACTAATCTTGTGATAAAGGTAAACATGCCTAAAGAATTTTTAGAAAAGGTATTTTCAGACCTAACCCGTAATAATTTGGTATTTCACTTTTGTGATGGACTGGCAGTACAATATATAGCTCAAAGTCTTGTAGTTATTTTGGTTCCCTTCAATCATCTTTTCATTTGATTCTCATTTTCCATTTTTTCACCCAGCTACCTTGCTAGTGCGGTGTTCCAGAGAGCAAGCATAGCCTCCTTGGCTTCAATTCTAGTATACTTGCTGTTCTACCTGCCATATCTGGCTGTCTTTGCCTCAGAATCGTTGCTGGATACCCTGTGGAAACCCATTTTAACGGTGAGCTTTCACATATGCACATTCATGTATATACAATTTGTCCAAAAAAATTCTAATCTGACTTTCAGCATCAATAGTATCAAAATCGTAAATTGATATAAATAAGATTTCAGATTATTGAAATATAACTAATTATCTACATCTTGGTAAGAGTCCAATCTTATTTGGTTCGGTAGTTGCGAAGAAATAGGGATTTTTATAACATATGTCCCAGCATACAAGTATGGCTCCCACCATTGTCACGAATAGGCCTGCATGTGCAATAGGCAATCTTTATAATTTACTAAATGTGACAAACATATAAGAAGTCAATGTTCCCTTGCTGTATTAGAAGGTAATAGATTAAACTGTGACTTCTAAATATTCCACATAAGTAATTAAGTCTGTATCCTTGGTCTTATGTTTATCGATCAATGATTTTATTTCTACCTACATGTTTTTGTATACTGTAAAACCAGAAACTTCCGCGACATAAAACTTTCACGAATTGTTGATGACAGATAATTTTGCAAGAAACTTTCACAAATTGCAATAGATTTATGTTGTTTCAATTGTGATTTGATTATTTCGTGGCATGAAAAATTCGTGAAAGTTTCATGCATGCACAAATTTCAGGGTTTTGCAGTAGTTAGCTTCAGTATTGGTTGTGTGATTATCAGCTAATTTAAGGTGACTTTAATCATCTATCATCCCCCCTCTTTCTCTCCATGTAAAGTTTATTCTGTCCATCTACATGTATATATTTGTTCAGCCTGTTTAGAGTGACTCTAATAACTCCTATCTCTCTCCCTCATGCTCCCTCTCTCTCTCTCCCTCTTACTTCCATACAGAGTTTATTCTGCCCATCAACCTTCAGTATTGGTTGTGTATTAGTAAGTCAGTTTGAAACCCTAGGGACAGGTGCTCAATGGGATCTGGTCTGGCACAATCCTCTTGAAGAAGATGTCACAAACATGGCATTTGTTCTCATTGCTTTGACTGTAGATGGCGCTGTTTACCTCATCTTAGGCTGGTACATCAGAACGCTCTTCCCTGGTGAGCATACTTTTATTCATTCAGCCAGTATTTTGATTCATTGATTCAATTGAAATGAATCTTCATATAGTTTGTTATGTAACCACCCAAAGTGGGGCACCCTTATTAATAGTCTTCCCACTGCTCTGGAAGGCCTGCAAACTTTCATATACTATTTAGCAACAAAATATATGATGGCCAATTAAGACCAGAAGTTTGTTATCACATAATGCTCATATACATGTAGTAATCATAATTGTGAAATCTATAATCATATTGTTAAATCTTGTAGATTGTCTGTGCCAATTAGCAAACATGGAATATGCCTGAAGACTATTGTGGCTCACATGGAGTTACATATAACTTGGAGATTGGCTCTGATATAAGGACTATTTTCCTTTTAAGCTTTTTCCTTACTCTCTCCTTATGCTTTGTCTATTATGTGTGTCTTTTTAAATACCTGTTTTTGTATGTATATGATGTCACATTGTAAATGTTACATATTATAAGGACTGTAAATAAATGAACTTTGAATGTAACTCTATCACTGGAGTATTAGGAGCTTATGACTTTATCACTCTCGGTCATATTAAAGAGAACGTAAAAGAACGTAACCCGAATTACCATGTTTCGAGAAAAACGAGATTGAAAATTTAATCCTTTCCCATTTTTCCGTCCTTTGAGTGTGACGTTTCAAAAATGGGAGACTTCTTAAGGTATTCTTATAGAATATTTTCACAAAATTTCAGCAAAAATGGATTTGTTGTTTTAGAGTATATTCCACTTGTATAATAGATAAAGCTTTTTACCAAATCAAAGCACTCTCTGGAAGAACAGTTCTAGTAAGCCAAAAGAGTGTATCTCAATTACGACACACAAGCATCCTCCCACGGAGACATATCAGTTACTTACAGCTATGCGCTCTGCAGCTCTAGCACTGATTCAATTTGGCAGAATGATGTATCTCGAATCATATGACAATGGCGTACATGTATCTTAAAGTTATGCATTATTCATAATTTTGTTAATCTTTCTCCAGAATAACTTTTGATGTAGAAATGACGATGGAGACAATAATCTAAATGTACTTCTGTGCAGAGATGATGAATGTGTGTGTTGTTTTTGGTTCTCATAAGACACCAGCTTTTTTCAACTGCTTATTGAAATCATTAAATTATTTACAAATTTTAAAAACAACAAATAGCATTCGGTTTATGCTCTTTTGCCTAACTAGAGATGACAAAGTTGTGAACAAATGTGTAAGATACGTCCTTCTATCTCTAAAATTGTTAATAGTTGAGATTTGGGACTTACACCATTGGAAAGGGCGCATTTTATTTACCCAGAGTATGTTCTTAACAAAAAATGTCTAAATTTCGTGTTACGTTCCTTTGCCTTATTACGGCCGCTGTGTTTATCATTTTTCCCCCCATATGATCAGGTAAATATGGTGTTCCCCGTAGCTGGTACTTCCCCCTGCAGCCAAGCTTCTGGTTTCATTGCTCCATATCTAGGAAGCATGACATGACACAGTACATCAACTCAGCCTATGATGCAGAGGCAGGAGTTACTTTAACTAATCAAGGTACAAGTAATCTAATCAT
Source organism: Heliocidaris tuberculata (assembly GCA_025618425.1). Classification (NCBI taxonomy): domain Eukaryota; kingdom Metazoa; phylum Echinodermata; class Echinoidea; order Camarodonta; family Echinometridae; genus Heliocidaris; species Heliocidaris tuberculata. The sequence continues at coordinate 8,063,545 of CM046841.1, forward strand.
TCTATGCCCTATGTCATGAAACTTCTTATGAAGATCTAAAGCCACTATTCTATGACAAAATTGCTCGTAGCCAATCAGATGTCAAGGTTTCGTTAGCTTATATCAGTTATTGAGTAATAGTATTGATAACAAGTTTTATGAAACAGGACCTAGTGGGTGACATGAGGTCACAATCCCACTCCTGCCACCATGACCTGAAGGATATCTATCAGGCACCCTAGATATGAGCCTGATCAGTTAAGAGTAGGCATTTTGTCTGTCCGTGACTTTGAATATTTTATGGATCATAACTTTAGAAGGCAACCATGGCAACCAAATTTTATCAAATTTCAACTCCTTCAGTTATGCCCTTCCATGCAATATAAAATAGCTTGCTTCAATTAAATACTTATTTTCTACAGGCCTTCAAACTTTCAAAATTTGTAAAATGTCTGTCCGTGACTAACTGATCAGGCTCATATTGTAACCCATGAATAACACTTGGGTCATTTGTATAAATCTAGTGTGAACTATTTCTTGTCACATGATGCACAATGGACTGATTGGCCCTACAGGTTCTTTTTATGACATTTTAGAAATGTTATATGTCTTGGAGGCATATTGTCATGCTACCTACGTTACAAATTGTTTCTTTGGCAGGTTCTGTGGTAGAGGAAGAACCCTCCAATCATCCTATTGGAATCGCCATCTTGAATCTCACCAAGGTCTACCGATCTTGCTTCAAGGAGGAGAAGGTTGCCATTGACAACCTCACTCTCAACTTCTTTGAAGGTCAGGTGACTGCAGTACTTGGACATAATGGAGCAGGAAAAACAACCACCATGTGAGTAGGACACATTCTCATTTAGCCAAGTCTAGATGACTGTCAACCCCAAATCACTATCTTCAGGATGATCAATTTTTTATTTGAGCAACAGCCAGAAAACTATAACTTGAATGATCACCCCCAAGAGCAGACAGTTTGGTAGCTTTACAGTCATGTGTTTATTTCAATGATTACAGTGATTGCAGGGCCCTTGGGGAGAACATTATTTGGTACTGATGAGGCTACCCTGACTAAAGGAGACATAGTACATGTATTATTATTATTATCATTGCATATTTCGCACTCATAGATTCAGTTTGGTGAATGTATATTCACATTGATAGATTCAGATCTGTGAATGTATAGTTCACATTCATAGATTCATAGATTCAGTCCAGGGAATGTATAGTTCACATTCAAAGATTCAGTTCGGTGAATGTATATTTCACATTGATAGATTCAGTTTGGTGAATGTATAGTTCACATTCATAGATCCAGTCCAGGGAGTGTATAGTTCACATTCATAGATTCAGTTCGGTGAATGTATATTTCACATTGATAGATTCAGTTCGGTGAATGTATATTTCACATTGATAGATTCAGTTTGGTGAATGTATATTTCACATTCATAGATTCAGTTTGGTGAATGTATATTTCACATTCATAGATTCAGTTTGGTGAATGTATATTTCACATTCATAGATTCAGTTCAGTGAATGTATAGTTCACATTCATAGATTCAGTTTGGTGAATGTATAGTTCACATTCATAGATTCAGTTTGGTGAATGTATAGTTCACATTCATAGATTCAGTTTGGTGAATGTATATTTCACATTCATAGATTCAGTTCGGTGAATGTATAGTTCACATTCATAGATTCAGTTTGGTGAATGTATATTTCACATTCATAGATTCAGTTTGGTGAATGTATATTTCACATTCATAGATTCAGTTTGGTGAATGTATAGTTCACATTCATAGATTCATTTCAGTGAATGTATGGTTCACATTCACAGATTCATTTGTTATGATTACTATTTATGCGAATCCTGTTCTTTACGTGTAACTTCTTACGACTGACCTAACTGCTCGTTGTAACGGAATTGATTCTTTCTCACGTTTATACATGGCTTTAAATAATTTTTAAAATTAAATTTATACAAAAAGTGAATTCTCCATACATGGAGCTACATTCATTTTATCAAATATTATTCTGTTCCAGTTTTTGCATAATATTTAATTATTCAGATCTCATTTCCAGTTTTACCGGCTTAGGCATGAATATATATAATTTTACTGGTTTTCTTATTTTTCTTTAAGACTTCTCTCAATATTAAGTTTTTTAAATATTTTAAGTTATATAAAATGTAACAGCTTTATTCTTTAACTCTAAGAATATTTTGTTATATGGTGTTATCTTGGAGTGTATTTTTGATGATGTTATTTATTATTTGTCTTAACTTTGCTATGTGTTTCATGTGTTTCATATATAAATATATATATATATATATATATATACATGTATATATGTGAACAGAGAATGATGGAACAGAATGAAGCAGGTCACTCGGTGTATTTACAAGCTTTCGGCTCCTGGCCTTCTTCAAGTTTATTTGCTAAATCAAACAGAATGAAACAAATAATAATAATAAGCAACTTAACAAAACTAAAGACAACAGAACAGAATTATCATAAAGCTGGCAACATAAACTCGACACACCGAGTGACCTGCTTCATTCTGTTCCATCATTCTCTGTTCACATATCTAAATTTAACATGGTTCAACCGAACGGTACACACATCCACACCTCTCTCACTATATATATATATATATATATATATATTGTGAGAAATGTTCCTCTTCCACTATATATATATATATATCTTTTAAAAAAAATTCTAATTGATTTAATTCAGCCCTGTGGCTTTTTTTAATAAACCATTAAATTCAATTCAAAATTTGGTGAATGAACATTTTACATTCACATATTTCAGTTCTATGAATGCACTCTCATTTTCAGTACAGGTAAATGCAAATATTCACTCTTTGCTGTACAGTGAATGCACAATTGACTCTGACAAATCCAGGCTAGTTCAGATTTGTACATATATATATATGCACAAATCTGAACTAGCCTGAATTTTGCACCCTCTATGATTATATAGAAAGAATGCCTCCTACCCCTATGGAAAGGTGAAAAAAATATTCCCAAAACGTTATGGCGAATCAAAATTCCCCTTTACACCGAATTTCCCCCATCAGTGCAGTTGATTTCTTTTTGAAAAAAAAAATCAACTGATATAATCGTAGAGGGCGCCAAATTACTTATGTCGCTACAAAGTTTTGCTCGGTAGGGAGAACTCATTTTTGTAAAATATAACTTGAAAAATGTATAACTTTTGGGGATTTAACATCCTGAGGTTTGACTTAGGGTGAAGTGAGTTTTTCTTGATTATATCAATAGTTTGGGGATTTACTAAAAATACCTTATCGTACACAAAAGGTAGTTATTATATGATTCTTTTTTCCATAAATGCAAATTTATTCAAATTGATTCCAAACATTAACATTTTAAATGCAAAAATTGTATCTAATTTCAGTTCGCGCTGATATAATAAATAAAAAGAAAATTTGCCCCTTTGTTGAATTTAGGTATATGTATATATGTATATATATATTTTTGTTTATATATATGAAATTATATATATATATAGGTGAGGTCTGACCAGCCCTTAAATTTGGAGATGTATAGTTTCAGCTACTCTCATTTTTGTCTTCCCAACTTACCAGACCTAACTGAGTAATATATATGTTTGTATATTTTTTTTTGTTTCCATAGTAACATCATCACAGGTCTCTTCCCAGCAACCTCTGGCAAGGTTTTCTTGCAGGGCGTCAATGTCGCTAAGAAAGTTAGTGCCGCCAGAGAGAACGTGGGTGTCTGTGTCCAGCATAATGCCCTTTATGACAAGTAAGAACTTTGCCAAATAAGTGCTTTAAAACTAAAAACATTTGTGAATTTGGCAGGCAGTCCAGAATACTATCAAACAAGCTTCTGTGAATCATGCGGGAAATTCATGAAAGATTCATTCCGCAAAATAATTGAATCAGAAACTTGTATTTTTTGCAATTCAAGATGGTTTCTTGCCAAAAGATGGCCATCATGATTCATTTGTCAAAGTTTCTGGTAGCGCAGTACATACCTTGATCGTTCAATAGATCTCCTAGTATACATAGTATGCCTATGACACTGAATCTTTGTGGCAATTTGCAAATTAATTTTGCCACTAAGTGGCCATTGTTGACAATTTGTGAGAGTTTCAGGTCTCACACTTTCTGTTTGTAATACCTTGTTATACTTTAAAACTACTTTGCAAAGATGTCAGTGATCAAAGATTTTTTATATGCCAAATGGCTGATCTTCTTGTAAAAATTCCTTTGATTTTAATCCTGACCATGTTTTATTTCTGAGGAGTCCATTTTTGTGTTTCTCTTGTACTTGTTGAACATGGATGCATGTGTGTGTAGCCTTGTAATCGGGAGGTCTGGAGTTTGAAACCAAGTCAAAATCTACTCCTGCCCTTTGGCACGGCATTATTACTTAGTGACCATGTCGTTCATATTGGATGTAAAGTTATACATTCACATGGTTGCTTACCGAGAAGCACAAACTTGCTTTCTTATGCCTCACACACACATGATGCAGTTTACCACCGAAAAACAGCCGCTTCAAAATTGCCATTCATTTAGACGTAAACATGTTTTCATTTGTCCACGACTGTTTTTTTAGACGGTTTACCCCATCATATGTCTAAACAAGCTTTAAGCAGTCAGGTACTGATCAATCACTCCCTCCTATATCATCCCTGATACAGTTTGACTGTGAGAGAGCACATGGCCATGACAGGAAGGGTCAAAGGTCTCAAAGGAAAAGAATTGGATGATGACATCTACACGTAAGTCTTCTTCCCTTTTTTCAGCCTTCAATTCGCAGCATGGTGCATGACCTATTAGGTGCAACGGACAGATTGAAATTTCATTTTATTTCATGTTATTATTATTATTGAGTATTTGGTGTCACCTGTGCCTGGGAGGAGAAAAGCAAACTGAATCACTGTAACCCTCGGGTCTCTCCTCCTGATATAACTGATTGGGATGTGCCTCACTCTTCTTTGATTAGTGCAGTGGGTTCTTAACCTTTTAGCACCTGAGGATTATGTGTATTGTAGTCATTTACTCACTGAACTCAGTCTTAGTAAACCATCTTATGGCATAGACTCTCTGCTGTATGCAAAATCTTTGATGCGGCTTTTGAATGTCTTATGTGTAAAGATAGCACACACAAAATTTCAGTGCCCAATGTGCCCTACAATGCATTTGCTGTAGTGTTACACAGGTCAAAGTCCATGGGCGGTCGCAGGCAGTTTAGTGACTAAAAAGGTTAATGTGCATAGGTGGTGACTCTCCTCTACATGGCGCCTCAATTTAACATCCTATCAGAGGGACAGAGTGTTTTCCACTGTAACATAGCCTGCGTCTATGAAACAAGGGAGGGGCATGTTAACACACAACGCAGGCTTCAGTCATCCACTCGGGGTGGATTCGAACCCACGATCTTCGGTTTGACAGGCAGACGCTTTACCGACTGAGCCAACTTGCCTCCAGAATGCTGTTTGGTTTCATTTTAGTTTCTTAGCACCCTGCAGTATGAGTAAGATCAAATTTGATTAAGACAAAATACATGGAAGATAACAAACATCTACTATTACGTTTCTTTCAGTCTTCTGGAAGATGTTGGACTCCTCAAGAAATCAGAGGAGAAAGTCAAAAACTTGTCTGGGGGAATGAAACGCAAGCTTTCTGTTGCCATGGCATTTGTAGGACATTCTGGGATTGTTGTCTTAGATGAACCTACCAGTGGAGTAGATCCTCATGCCAGGCGTGCTATCTGGAATCTCATCTTGAAACACAAGACAGGTAAAACTTTTTGTATATCAATATACATATAATGGGTGTTAGGTAGCTTAGCAAAACGCAATGGCGCATAAAGACGTGGGAAAGAAGCATAGAGGAAAATTGCAAGTTTTGTATGTGCTTCTAAAATTAGAATCAGAATTATCTGAATTAAAAATTACATATTATTTTGCTTAAAAAGGTTCAAAGATTTGAATACTGATTCTTCATTGTAATAATTTGATTCTGCCTCTATAGAATAAAAGTTTGATTTTTAATAATTTTGTAATTTGCGTCTTTCACGTGTTCTTACGTGCCACGATGTTTTGCTAAGCTACCCTAACTCTTTGTTAAAGTATAGTTAGTAAATGCCAAAGACAATATATTAGTTGGGTTTGTTTTATTTTCTTTATAAAAATCCAAATCCAAACATATAAATGTGCATAGATATACAAATCAAGAATTTAAAAATGTTTATAGCTCTATTCAGAGCACTTGATGAAATGGCTCTGTTTGTCCTAGATCCTGTATCAATCATATTGATTCCACAGATTTATTTTATTAAAATTCCATTGGCACTTACTGCAGAAGATTACATTTTAAAATTGTACATGTACCTACAGACATTGTACATGTGCTATAAGGTAGCTGAGTAAAATGAACTTCTACTTATGTTGGTTACGTGAAACGATGCTCTGAAATGTAATTTGGACTATCGGAATTCATGTACTATTGTTTAATGTATTTGGTTCTTTTCATACCCAGGTCGTACCATCATGCTTTGCACACATTTCATGGATGAAGCAGACATCTTGGGTGATCGTATCGCCATCTTGGACCGAGGTAATCTTCGTTGCTGTGGGTCACCGGCCTTCCTGAAATCTCGTTTCAGCTCAGGATACCATCTCAGTCTGTCTAAAGAACCTACCAGTGGAGCAGGTACTCCTACCGACCAGGCAGAGAAGGACTACAAGACTAAGGCTGAACCTAACATCTATGACACCATGAAGTCTGCAAGCAGTGATGTACCCAGTACGTCCAGTGGCATTGCAACTGATCCTGGTAAAAACAGACTTTTAATTTGACCTCTAAATGCTTAACCTATTCTATGTGATGCACATGTTTACTTGGGTATTGCATTAATGTTTCAGCACATGCATGTACATAAATTAAAGTATGCCAATCACCAAAAAGTCTTTTGCTCCATATGTTAGGAGTTCCTTGGCGCTATACTATATTCAAAGTATGAGCTTCAAATGTTCATTAGGTGGTATGTCGTAGACATATCACCTCTTAATTTCGTCAGAATTTTCTTTATTATTATTTTTTTTATCCTCAAAATTTTGTGCGCACGATATCTCAAAATTGACAAGATCAATTTCCGTGATTTTCATACCAGTTATAAAGCCCATAACGAAGATGTCACACGAAACTTTTCAAGGTCGTCAGGTCATTGTGACGTCATCCAGGCGCCATTTTGTAAAATCACATTATTGATCATATCTTCATTACAAGTGATCAAAAATAAACTATATTCGGTACACATGAACTTCAGGTCAAGGGTCAACATCACATCTCATCAAAACGCGCGCGCACGTCATGACGCGCACGTACGCGCGCGTCAAAATTTAGAAATGCTCAAAATCACTTTTTGATCAAAGTAGAGTACGGTTCAGGTCATTTTAAGCATTTCAAAATTTTCTGTACATACGCGTCCGCGCGCGCGTTTTGCGCGTGCACAGCACGTATGGAAGGTAGAAATGCCGTTTTTTTGCATGGGATCGATTCCTGATAAAATTCTTGACAATTTCCAATTAGTTTCAGTCATTCTCGACATCTAATAATGCCACACGCTTGCGTCAAACTTTAAAATCCGCGCGTGCGTCAATGGGCAATATAATGTAAAAAGTGGTAAAAACATGCCTATCTAGAATCCGCCATAGCTCGTCAGAAAGCCTGGAGACCCCCCATTTTTTTTACATTTTCTGAAAGCCTATGAGTTGTAGATTGGAATTCATGAAAAAAAATTGGGGGTCGAATGATCGGAACGTCGTCACATTTGCATATGAACTCAAAAATTCGATTTTGAAAAAATGACGTCATAAATTTTGTATTTATTTGACAATATTTCACTCATAGTTGATCAATTTTCATCCAATTTTCGATATGTTGTAGCTGAGACAATTCTCTACAAGATCAGTCACCACGATTTTTCATTTTGACAAAGGCATCATGGCGTATTTTTCCGATTAAAGGAGGCATGTCAATTTTTCACATTTTGCGTGTATTCTCTATGGGAGATGACTTTTTCTCAAATCTTGATTCTACATTCCCGTCTTCTTTGAGCAGTATCTCTGTTATTTCTGCTCAATTTTCTTCCAAATTTTGGTATGTTATAGCTGAGACTATAAGCTTTCACAAATGTGCCCTCCAATTTTTGATCAGATGTCGGGATCATGCCCATTTTTTAACTACAAAATGTCATTTGAGAATCCCGTTTTTCGTCTACGTGTTATCTCTATTGGAAATATTTTGGTCCATTGGTAAAGCACTTGCCTTCCATTCCGGCGAGCCAGGTTCGATTCCCGGTGGGTCCATTTTTTTTTATTTTTTTTTTTTTTGCCTTTCATTTTACCATCTTCTTCGACTATTATAACATATACCATCACAAACAATGTAATAAACTGCCTAATTTTGCGTGTTATGTCTATTGGAAAGTAGTGTGCAGTAGTTTGTGTACAATCTCATTAACTGTCGTGTATTAAAGCTAAGGGGATAATCACCCACATGTCCTGCAATATCAAATCGTCCGGTTCGTTATCCCGATTTCTCCAAATCGGCTCAGTCAATTTTCTTCATATTTTCGTCAGTCATCAGTCCTAATAAGGTCAAGTTCCCACATCTTTTTCAAGGTCATCAGGTTATTGTGACGTCATCCAGGCGCCATTTTGTGAAAATCAACTTTTGGTCATATCTTCATAACGAAATGTCATTTCTCTTTCATATTTGGCATGGTTAAGGTCACTGTCATTCCAGTCAAGGTCATTTCGTTAAACGCGCACGTACGCGTACGTCCGCGCGTGCGCAAAATTTAGAAATGATCCAAATCCTCCCAAATTCATTTTGCATACGTTTCATGCCATTTCAAGCACTTTTCGAAAAATCGCCCATAAAATTGAACCTGAAGGGGCGCTATGCCACTTAGGTTATCGTGGTTATTGTCATCATTATTGTCATTATGATCATCGTTATCAATATATCATTATCGTCATTGTCATGACTTATATGACCATCTTATCATCATTGTCGTCAACATTATGATTATAATCTTGCAGAAATATTATCACATCTGACAAAGCAATTTGCCACAGTTCAAGACAGACCACCTAATTCGTCTTCAGTGACGAATTAAATTTCTAGTTCTACTTAATTTAATTCTATAAAGAGATATTGCAAGTTCACTCTAAATAGATAATACTGCAACTTGTGAGTAGATTAGTTGACACATCCGTATGCCCTAACACACAATAGGACCTAAGTCGGAGTTGGGTTCTGCGGAAGGGGGTTTCATTTTTTTCTTTATTTTCTTCATACTCCTTAACCGTAAACCCATAGAAGGTCACTTAAAGGGTTTCTGACTTTAATTCTAGCTATATATTTTTTTTTTTTTTTAGGTGATTGGTACACATAAAGCAGTTTAAAAATCAATCTGGCAATGAATGGAATTGGGAATTTATGCTTGGCACAGGATATGAACAGGGGGATAATAGGCCTACATTCTCAAATATGTGTTGCATATGAAAATGATGATAGTAATGGTGATAATGATAATGATTATAGTAATAATGATGATAAAAATAATATGAATAATAATAATAATAATGATAATGATAATAATAATAATAATAGTAAGAATAATTGAAATGATAATGATAATGAAAATAATATTAATGATAATGATAATGATGATGATGATGTTACTAATAATAGATGAATAGATAAAGTGCAGCTACTATATAGATACATTCTACTAACCTCCACTGAGCATAGATCATAGCTGTAGCACACCATCATGATGTTATTTCTTCCAACCAGGAACCCATTAAGGACATTAGTACCATGGTAGGGATTTAAACCTTATAGCTATCTTTTATAACATGACTATATGTATCTACACATCTGTTGTCCATGTACCTGTCATTTATCAGGTTCAGTCTGTGATTCCAGCCAAGTGACTGATTTCATCCAAGCCCACATCCCTTCTGCCATGCTGCAGGATGACATTGGCTCTGAGCTGGTATACGTACTTCCAGTAGAAAATGGAGAGCGGGAAAAGTTCCAGGAGCTGTTCCAAGATCTTGACAATAGTCTAGGAGACCTTCGCATCAAGAGTTATGGTATCTCTGATACCACACTGAAAGAGGTATTATTAGATTTATCAGACAGTGCATATATCTGAAGATTATACATATATACAGTGTCCAACAAAAATGAGTAGATGATTGACATAACAACTAGGGTGTATTCACTTTTGTTCCCACCAATTTAAACAATATGCTTAAACCCTTTCGAGACAATTGACCACATTTTGTGGTTGGGCTCAATAACTTTTGATTCAGAGCCCTGAAAAATATACTAGATACATGAGTAGAAAGAGCAAAAATTTCTGCACACACTGTGTCCATTTTTGATTCATGACAATATTGCATTTGATCCCAGGAATTTTAAAAAGGAGAATAAGATTTAAAATCCTTAAATTGGCAACACATTGAGAGGTTCAAAATCCTTGTTTTTTATCAAAATTGGCAACTTTTTCAACTTTTCGCCAATTCTTTTTACCATGTATATTGTTTTCAAAGACATTACCCCTTATTACAATCTTGTAGTACTAAAAGAAAAATATCATTGTTGCCAATTTGAAGAACAAAATGTGATCAATATAGCCCTGAAATAATTCCTGTCCTGAAAGGGTTAATATACATGTACTACTCTGTTGCTATTGTCCATTCAGGTCAGTGACCAGTCAGGCCCTTCACCCTGTTACCTGAATTCATGATATACCCTATATTTATTCACTCATGATGGTTTAGATATTCTTTGTAATCAGAGAGTATATATAAAGTTGATTCTGTTGTAAAAATTTCAGGCTGACAATGGAGTTTGCATGACTCTGCAACATGTACCATTCCTTCAAATGTTATGTGTTTTTTTGTCGTTTTTATTTTGATTCTGTTGCTATTGTTATTGAATAAATATTTTGTACCAACACACATATCTATCACAGAATATCTACTCTTATCACTGCTGTAAGGCTTGTACTTGCAATACATTTTAGTAAGATACATTGGAATTGTAACCTTTTTCTAAAGGGTTTCCTCGCTCTTTTTTAAATACTGTATATTTGAATATTGTATACCTCTTTATTTGCAGGCCTAAAATCTTGTTTAATTCTACATAGAAATAATACTATTTCAGAATTCCCCTCAGAGTTTAGTGATTGGAAGCTGATTTTTTTGTGGAATTCTAGTTCATGCTAAATTTCCTAATGAATTGTTGTCAGGTTCTCAAGTACAAGGGAAACTCGATATAACGAGGCTGTCGGGACCGAAGGATTTTCATCGTTATAGCCGTTATCTCTTTATATCAGAACATACATAAAAATGCACATATGAGAGGTGCAGTGAAATTTGCTTGCTCATTATAACGGGAATGATTACCAATCTTTTTATTTGTTTTAGAGGCACGAGATTTAGCTCATTATAGCCAATATATCGTTATAGGTGACCTTGCTGTGAAGGTTTGTGTTGCCATAGAATTACGCGCAAGTAAATTTGGGACTGTGACAATATTCTTGTTATAGCCGTTACCTTGTTATAGCTGACCTCGTTATGTCGAGTTTCCCCTGTATTGCATAAATGTTATTCAAAGGAAAACCAGATTAGCTTCTCTTTTTAAATAGAAAAACAAAGCATCATTTAGCTGTAAGTTTTCATAGTGATCATTGTTATCTTATTTTATTCTATAATAACAATGGTGGAAACTTTCGTGTGTGTGATTTTCCAACACATTTATGTCATATGAATTTTCCTGATTGACTGACTGACTGACTGACTGAATGATAGAATGAATGAATAAACATTTTTTTTGTTGTTACTTCTTTAGGTGTTTTTGAAGGTATCCACAAGCAGGTCTATCGATGGAGATGCAGCGATACTCAGAAATAACAACTGGAGTTTGAGAAAACCCAGTGAGACATTCACCATTGCAAGTGGAATCTCAAGAGGTATGTTACATGTTGATAAATTTAAGTGCATGATGACTGGAATAGCTGGAGGGTTATGGTCTATGTATAATGCATGTTACATGGGGATATATTCTGTACAACTCATACCATTTACATTTCTTTTAACCTTTTCACAACTGAATTCTGTCATTCCCCTAGGCTTTATACATGGACCACCCTGATTGTTGTTCTATAGGCATTAGGTTAACACATGTATGTAAAGGATGTGCCATTAATGTAGGGCTTTATTGGATTGCTACTTCCATGGTGATACAATGTACAGCCCTGGAAAAAATTATTAGACCAGCTCCTTTATTGGAAGTGTTGGCTGTATCAGTAACTGAACATCAAAACGATTTCTATTGACTAACTCATAATGAGTGAATGACTATTTCCTAAAGCAATTACCTCCTACAATAACTAACCCCCTTGGACAATTACCACCGGGGTAATTATCCCTAGGACAATTGTGACTCGTCACAACAAAACCAGACAGAAGTCGCGCGACGAGAAGTCGAGAAAATGGGCAAAAAAGTAAAAAACATGAAAATTTTGAGAAAAAAAAATTTTCTTCATTTTTTAAATCTACCATGTTTCAAGTATGGTCTGTAAAAAAATCTAGCGAAAAGGATAAAGGGAAAGGGTCGAAAAAGCAGTTTTTCTGCGAGTGTTTTTTTCGGTCAGTTCCCCCAAACGAGCGTGGAGCAAAACGTTGAATTTCGCTCCGCACTAAGCTCCGCCCCCTAGCGACAGACGCATTCGCTAAGTGGTCATTCATGGGCACGTGATATCGGCAAAGAATTACGCAATGCATGTCGTGTGCTTGTGGTGCAATTGAAACAATGACAAGCCATTCGGACGATTAAAACCATCAAACCCATAGTTTGGAAATAAAGGTTGGAGAAAATGGACGACCTTTGATGTAAACTGTCCGTTTTGTTTAAATTTGACTGTTAACATGGTACCAGACTGAAACAGGCAGTGCCGAACGGTGCAATTAACCCAAGAATTCGCATTGATTTGACCTCGCTTTTCTGTTGAATGAACACGATGTTTCGGTGAAACCGCTGGGGAATTGTCGAAGCAAAACTGCTATAACTTTGGCATATGACCATGAATCTGAATGATCTTAATGGTTTTGAAGATGGGAATCAGCAGGTTAACTAGTCATCATATTTTTTTTTCAAAATCGATGGAAAAATGGGGACAAACGTACAAGAAACATTACATTAAAAATACAAAATAAAAGTCCAAAATATGCATTAAAATTACACATTTCTAATCGGAAAACAAAAGAGATATTGGAGTATGTCATTAATCAGATATTAAAGATACTTTGTGTGAAATATCATTTTCTAAAAACCATGCATCCGAAAATGTCTGTAAAAAATCAAATACAATGCATTTTTGTACCTTGAATCCGAACGCTGATCTATACCGAGTCGCTTTCCGTGGCGATGACGTCATTCTCAATAATACAGTCCCACATTATGCTAATTCTTGTTGGGTTTGAAACATAAAACGGCTTTCACGTGATTTCGTGGGGGAAAATGTAATCTTTGGAAGATTTGAATAATCTTCCAAATGCCTCAGAAATTCACAGCAAATATATATTTACGGAAATAAACCTGAAATAAACTAATTATCGACCTCATGGCTTTACCGTTTACTATCGACACAGCACTGACATGTACTTAGTAAACTCTCATGTCGTCTGCTGCAGCAGCTGAACCAGTGCTGCTTGGCTGTGTGTGCCAGGTCAATGAGGTCATCGATCTGGTGTGGAACAGGAGGAAGGGGAGCTTCTACTTTGACACGATGATTCTATTTATAAAATCTACTACTACTTCTACTGCTGCTGCTGCTGCTGCTACGACTTCATTGCTAGTCCACTGATTTTGATCAATCATGAAAATAAAATATGCAGTAGCAGTAGTAATAAGAGAAATGTTATATTAATAATCGGGGGGGGGGGGGGTACAATGTACATTTTTCTTTCAAGGGGGGTGGGGCACGGGCTGGATGTACCCCCCTACATCCACCACTGATAATAATAGTAAAAGAAATAATTATGATAATAATAATAATTACATGTATATTCTGTCATTATTATTATTATTATTATTATTATTATTATTATTATTATTATTATTATTATTATTATTATCATAAAGAAGAGGAGGAGGAAGAACAAGAAGAAGAAGAAGAAGAAGAAGAAGAAAGGGAGGAAGAAGAAAATTAAAAAGAAAACAAGATGATTTCTTTGGCCACTGTTCCTACACAGTTTTCAGTTTGTGAAAATAACCCAATATATTTTCCATTATATCTCCGAAAGTAAGGCTTCGGCACGGCGAAAATTTCGTCACGAGGTCCGTAAAAGTCTCAAGAATATGTATGTACTTGATAATGAATAATGAGCGAAACGTCAGGATTTGTCTGTAAATAATCTGAGGGTAGTTTTGAAGGACAACAAAACATGAAAGGTTTGATAAAATGAAAAGTAATTCATCATTTTATTTTTTATTTCATGTGCACATTGATATGACTCTTTCAAATCATTCCTGAAATTCTGAGCGAAATCCGCCCACAAACAATGGAGAAACGAGAGGGGGAAATTTTGGTAAAAAGGTGAACTTCTGAACGTGAGTGCTTCGTTGACCGTTACAGATTCAAAACGATTTCGGTCTGAACGGCGAGTTAATTGATCTCCTCCTCTCCGACTGGAAATGAAAGAACAAGAGAGAGGGAAAGAGAGAGAAGAGAGGGAGAGAGAGGGAGAGACACAAAGAGATCAAGAAGAAAAAGGAAATAAGTGAGATCAATCTGAAGTCATGTTCATGATAACTGATGCATACTTTTAGACCTAATTAAAAATAATAAGTCTCTGTTGTGGTTTGGTGGAGGGGAAGCTAACCGAATAGACTAAAAAACAAAACAAACAAACAAACAAGAGTTTTTTTTTTCAAATACCATCGGTGTCTTGGTGTGAACACGGTTTATAAGGGATGTCTCTTTTGAACATTTGCAAAGTGAAAAAAAAAAATGAATGACAGTAACTGAACAAGGAATCCATGTGCAAGGGTATGTGTGGTTGGGAAAGGGGCCCGAGCATGGAGGAGGATGAAGTGGTCTTCTGGATAAAAGAGTAAAGCGCTAAATCTGGAAAGAAGTTTTCAAAAGGTTTGACTCTTAAAAGGTTAAAGAAAAACGAGAACAAAGAAAGGATAAACCAAAAGACCTACCCCTCCCCTCGCCCTTCCGGTGTTTAGAAAGATAGAACAAAGGTATAGCTTTCAGTTATTGTGATCAAAGCGTACCTTACGTTCACAAGGGGGCAGCGAAATTCTATAGGGATTGGGCCGGGCCAGGTGTTGGGTCGGGGGTGGTGATGAGGGGTAATAGATCTAAAGTGACCGCTAAAAGAAGGTAAGGAGAAGAGTTTTCAAAAGGAGGTTGACTTTACGGATTAATTTTATTAAAAGTTAAAACTGAGAAGAGTATAGTAAAGATTACCATTATTCTTGTCATGATCAGGCTCATAAAAGATAACAGATGACACTTTAAAAAGAAAGATCGATTTTTAAAACGCAACAAAATAGGTTGTCGGTGATTTTGCTGTTATGGTAAAAGGGAGAGGGAAAAAAAGCTATAATAAGCAATTATTTCATGGAAGCTTGCAAATTCACAAACCGGTTGCGACTTGCAGGTTATTAGGATTGAGAGAACATAGACTGTTAAGTTTGGCGAAAATTGTGCTGAAGATGTGTGGCGGTGGTACGTTTGATGCTGGCGGTAGGGGAAGGAACTTTTAGTTTTTATCTTCACTTCCCTTTCAAAATAATAATTATACAGGTTGAGTGAAATAACGATGATTCAAGAGATAAATCAGTGTCAAAAACATTGATGTGCTGTAGAATAAGGGAAAAACAAACTCAATAATCATCTGGTCGGGGCTTGCCAGTTGCTAATTCTTTAAAAACATGGCATGCTTAAAATTATTTTACAATGGACAGAAAAGAAAAGAGGGAAGAGATAAGAAGGTGGAGAGGAATAGTAAGTAGAAAGGACAAGACTGTTGAGAAATCTTTTTTTTGTGTTTTGATGGAGAGAAAGTGTTGTTTAATGAGGGTGTATAGGCCGGCCTATCAGTTCATCTTGAAAGTGCAAAAAAAAAAAAAAAAAAATATGAAGGAAAAAATGCTAGAGTTAAGAATTAACAGGAAAAAAATGTCCGATAGGCTTGTAACCGTAATCAGCGTGTTCATGTGTGATTCTCACCCAGGATGGTAAGGAGAAAGAAAAAACCATGAACTTTGCTATAACTGATCATGACTCAAGGTGTTATCTCATTACTCCAATGATCATCGGCAAATTGAGAAAAAAAGATAGGCTTATCAAAGGATTAGGTAGTTAGGACTGATTAAAACAAAAATAAAAAGGAGCAAGTTCTTTTATATCATGTCTTTTAGCGTTGATTCTATTCAAAGCATCGTGGTGCTTTATCCCGCTTTATCCAGATTACACTCTTTGTTGAGAAAACAAAGCGCGCATCATTATGGGAGTATTCCTGGTAAGGAGGTATGCCTCCATTGTCCCATGCACGCAATGATCGCCCAGAAAAGCCAGCAATACACAATGGCAGAATTACGGCTGCGAGTCGCGGCGGGAAGCTTTTCGGAGCCGCAAAACAACTTGTGTTTCTCCCATGAAAAACATTGTAATTCATGACTCAAACAGTTCAAATCTTACGTTTGTCAGTGAGTAGAAATCGCAAAGAATTATGAAAACCAATTTTTATTGCAATTTATAAACGGTTGCTAAGGGCATTTTCATAATGGAATTGACATTAACCGCTGGAAAATGCCTCGTGAAGACAAAACGGAAGTCAAACTTTAAAAGCGTTTTTCTCAAAGAAATACTTTTCCAGAGCCCTCGCCTTCTCGCGTTTTAAAGGCAGATATCTCAACAAATACTTGATCCCTTAGGTTGAGCTATGTATCAAATTAAAGGTTGAGAAATGGGGAATCAGAATCATTCAAAATATAAAATTTGAAAAAATGCGACTTCTGTCTGGTTTTGTCGTGACGAGTCACAATTATCCCCAGCCTAGTATCCCCAAAGAACAATTACATCTAAGGGCACCCCAGTTACTGATAAATGCTTCAGAACAACTAACACGTTGTAAATATCTTTGAGGGATTGTCCTGAAGATATTCTCCAGGGGTAAGGGTTTTGGAATAATAGTCCCTGCAGTAGTGGTCTAGGGATATTCGTCCAGGAAGTATGCCCGATTTTCTGGTTAAGTCATGTTCACTTCCTTTAAAAGCAGTTTGTTCAGTTCTTAGTGGAAAATGGAAGCATTTGATGATAGCAACCATGCATTGTGACATGCTGTCCACAAGATATCGCATTTTTTCACCTCACGGCAGCTCATTAATGTTGCAAGAATCTTTTCTTGATAACTTTATTTTTCTCTTGTCTTTAATTTTTATGTCACTTACAATGTTCTCAGTAGAATAATGAGCAGGCCATAGTGCTCGGACCAAGAGAAGTAACACTGGACATTCATCCTGTCAGACATTTATAGTCTAATAGGAAGTCTAAACCCCTTCTCATAAGAAAAAAAGGGGAGGGGGTAATTGTCGGGGGCAATTCTTCCTGGCTGTAGTCGTCCTAGTCTGTGGTAATTGTTCTTTGATAATTGCCATACAGGTAATTGTACTGGAGAATAGTTGTCCATTAATGATGGGTTAGCTGTTAATCCTTTTCCCAGTTCCATAGACTATGGACTTAACACTACTTACATGCCCCCCATTGGAGTTGGTCTAATAATTTTTTATGCATATTTATGGTAAAAAGTTCTTCCTTTTTCTGTAGAAATACATAAATAAACATTAAATGAAATACCTAACCAGGAGGAAAACAAATACAAGGAATAGTATGCAGTCAAATATCCTGTGAAAAGTTGCTTTGAATCATTCAACTGAATCTATTATATGTATTCTACTATGAAATGTAATGTATTTCTATCTGATAAAATAAAGTAAACATTTTGAATATCCGGAGGTTGTTAAAGCATTTTTATATAAATGGTTTCATTTACCTGAAAAGCCTGACTAACATCCCACTAAAGCATAGAATTTTTTTGCTTTAGGTACATGTACATGTTGCATTTTTTTTCTGCATCTTTGTTTTTAAGTTGGAAAAGTAAGCAAGTATTGAAGTACTAACACACTTGTTAAATTAATTATTTAATGTGTCCTCTATGTGCATTTTATTATTTTAGCAAAAGACTATCTTTGGTGTATACATGTAGTTAGAAGCAAGGCAAAGCATGTAAATTGAGAGTACATTGTACTTAAAGGAGAATGAAACCCTGGGGAAAAATCATTTTTAATGAAAAGAGAGGACAGAGAGAAGCAATTTTAAAGAGGTTCCATCAAAATCGGTTAAGAAATGAAAAAGTTATGAAAGTTTGAAAAGTCTCAATTTACTTTCTATGGTGATCCTCAAATTGGCAATGTTGCTTCAAAATGACACATTTAGTAGGACAACTCTCCATATTTTTTGTACACAAAATATCATATTTTCCCCATTATCTCTCAAGGTGCAGCTTGTCTCCTTCTTAGCTCAAGATATATCATGGGGAAATGTATTTGACACAATATATGTTGAGTTCACAAAAAGACAAGCATCATTTTTAGGGCTTGTACTAAACAGTCGGGTCGTGGCGTGGCGCGGCGCGGCTCACTGGGTAGAAATTTTCGAACATTAAATTGTATGGTGTCTTCAAAGGGACAAATTGAAAAAGTGTCCATCTCAGTATCATTTTCCCGTTTTTAGGCTAAAAACGAAAAACAAGGGAAGAAAGAAAACAGAAGGATAAAGCAAAGAAGAAAAAAACGTGAATGAGAGAGAGAGGAAAGACTGAAGAGAAGATGAAAGGAAACAAAGAATACAACAAAAGGAAAATTGGAGAGAATAAATGAGTGGATAAAAACAAAGAATAACATAAAGAAAGACAGAGACATGAATGATAGAAGGATAATATATTAAGAGTAACATAAGGAAAGATATAGAAGAGAAGATGATAATTTGAATAAAAATAATAACATAACGAAAAAGATGAAAAGAAAGAATGATAGGATAAAAAAAGAATGGCTTGAGGAAAGTAAGTAAAGATGGAAGGCAGAAAATTATATTTTTAAAAGAATATCATGAAAGATAGAGAAATGATAGGATGCAAACTCGGGTATAACATAACGAAGGATAGAGAGAGAAATGATAGAGAAGGATAAAGATTAACGTGGGGGAGAAAATTATAAAAATACACAAAGAATATCAAAACGAAAGGAAGAATGGAAAGATAATTCATAGAAGGATGAAAGTAAGGAATAACAAAACGAGAGATAGAGAGAGAAATGAAAAAAGGATATAAACATGAGGAAAGGTGGAAGAGCAGATGATAATAATAATAATGGCGCTCATATCCCGGTAATAGCCGAACCGCCAAAGTAGCTATCAACATGGGCGCAAATCCGGGGCGGGGGGGGGGGGGGGGGGGGGGAACAGGGGGACATGTCCCCCCCCCCTTTTTGAAAATAGGCGAATGTCCCCCTCCCCACCTTTTTGATTAACTGTTTTTTTGCTTGTCAGAGAATTTTGGAGGAAAACAAGACCCCAAAAATATGTGATAAACTTTTTTTTGGGGGGGGTGGGGGTTGTCAGAAAAAAAATTGCAGACATTTCGGACAGGTACAAAAGTTAAATCATGTGGTGACCCCCCCCCCCCCCCCCGAATTTCAAAATGGATTTGCGCCACTGGCTATCAAGCATATCAGGTACATATTTACACCTTGGTGGAGAGTGGCAAATGTAGATTAGTGTCTTGCCAAAAGACGTTGGTGCCGTGGTGGGATGCGAACCCTGTACCTTGTGCTCTGCACGAAATGAAGATGAAAGCAAAAAAAAAAAAAAAATGGATAAAAAGAATAATTATAAAGAGTAACATCAAGAAAAAAGAGAAGACGAGATAATAAGAAGAATCAAAGAATAACATTGAAAGGAAAGGTGGAAAGAAAAATATTACAGAAGGATAAAAGGAAAATGCCACTACTACACCTTTTTTCTCCTTTTTTTTTTTTTTTTTTTTTTTTTTTTGCTGCTGCTCAGAAAACAGATACCATACATAAAATTACTGGAAAATTTCTACCCAGCGAGCCGCGCCGCGCCACGCCGCGACCCGACTGTTTAGTACAAGCCATTTTTAGAGATAATGGAGAAAATATGAAATTTTGTGTAGAAAACACATGGGGAGTTGTCCTACTCTGCCTGTCACTTTGAAGCAACATTGCCAATTTGAGGATCGCCATAGAAAGTAAATTGAGACTTTTCAAACTTTCATAACTTTCTCATTTCTTAACCGATTTTGATGGAACTTTTTTAAATTACTTCTCTCTATCCTCTCTTTTATTAAAATGGATTTTCCCCCAGGGTTTCATTCCCCTTCAAAAAGCTTGATCCTGTATGGTACGTTGTTTGTTTGTTTTATTTCCGTATAAATTAACATTTAAAAAATACATATACAAAGCAGAAAATATATTGCAAAGAAATACGGCTGGCAGCCCATTATCAGCAGCAACTATAATTTTTGCCGCTGATCTTCCATGGAGCCATTGAAAAATAGAAATAAAAATTGATGGTTGGTATATGTGGGTTCTAAGTCCAGTCTTTTTTAAATACTGTTAATTTTTAACTTTTCTTTGTCTGTGTGCTGCTAACTTTCTGAAGGCAACATTTACCAACCAAATGGACAGTTTGACAAAGCAGGTAAAAATTTATTGCAAACTGTTTGGCTTCTTTTCATTTAAATTCAATAAAAAAAAATTTGCTACTATATTATTGTTCAGATTTACAGAAATATTCTCAGAGGAAAAACCAATATTGTTCTCTATTTGAACTTTGTTTAACTCTTATACATGTTTTAGAAATTTGTTACTATTAAACAACCCTAAACTTATTTTTTTTTAAATAATGGTTTTCTTTAATAGCACTCAGGGAATAGGTTAAACAGGTAGGCTTTAAAATTTAACATTTAGGTGCATTTAGAGTTATTGTACAACGATGTATCTCCAAAGGGACAGCATGATCATGATTTAAAAACAGAACAGAATAATAAATGAAAACACTATTTAACTCCCTAAAGAGCCAGGAAATTGCTGACTCAATGTGCAGCCATAAATGTATCTCACTATACCATAGATTTACCTTGATGCACACATTTCTCTCCTACATATGTTTACTTCACTGTCCCTTTAGGAACTTCAAACTTTCTTACCCTGTATTCTAAAATATTTTCACCCCCATGGCATAATCAGTATGTATATATTTGCTGATAGTTTGTTTTGGTTTGGATGGTGTTGTGTTTCTGCTTCATTTGTGTGGCAATGCTACATGAATATGTAACCCTTTCTCAAAGTTCTACATTTAAATAACCTGGCTTCAGTAATCCCCACAGCTTTTTATCTAGATTGACTATTATATATTTGTACAAAATAAAATTGTTTAAATTTATTTAAAAGGTGTAAATTATTTTTCAATTTTCTTCCATTTGTAAATAACAGGTGGCACATCTGACAATAAATCTGGTTTGTGAATTAACTTAACATTTAAAATGCTTTTAGACAGCAATACTGCCTGTAAAAAGAAAAGTTGTTTGCTATCATTTGAAAATGCGTTTTGTAAAGTTTGTCTACATGTACATAGTAGTCAGAGCACATATCATTTTCTCATTCATGTATGTTTATTATTTCAAGAATACAAGCTAAAAGTTAAGATCATTAGTTCATGTCTGTATATATTAGTTGAGACCTTAGTGATAATTCTAATCATGATTTCCTCTTTGTAGTTCACTATTAAAATGATTGATGTATACCATTGTACTGTGGAAATGATTGGAACTGCTGTTGAATGACTTTTACTTTGACTTTCTTTGGAAAATCAGAATGTACAAACCTTGTAGGTGTTGTGGTCTAGTGGATAATTCTACGGACTGTGAACCACAAGGTCCGGGGTTGAATCCCTGGCACAGCACCAGTGTCCTTTGGCGAGACACTAATCTCCATTTGCCACACCCGACCCAGGTGAGGTAAATGGGTACCTGGCAGGAATTATTCCTCAAAATGCTTGAGTGCTGTAATTGCAGCCGGGCTAAAGCTGTGGTAATAATAATGGAGCGGCTGGAGTGACATGTGCCAGACATGAGCACTATACAAGAGCCTAATATTATTATTAAATACCCTTCTTATTGAGGCAAACATTTTGGTGTAATGTTTTAAAAATTGTATTGTATTGTATTGTATAGTAATCAAATATACCTTGCACTGAGAGGCTCCAGTTGAAATTATGGATTCTCTGAGATGACTGGCATTGCACTATTTTCTGAGGGGCTCAGAAAATAGTAAATATATGCCAGTCACCGAAGAATCCATAATTTCAACTGGTGGCTCAAAAAGCGTGTATGGTATATTTGATTTATATCCTACAAGTGTCACGAGTAAGCCTACATAGGTACAAAATAACTATTTTTGTAGAATCAGAGTAGACCTACATACACTGATGCACTAATAAGCCACAATGTATAAAATTACTTTCATAAATGTCTCATACATTGAAATAGGATGTTTCAGTCATCATGATTGTAATATCATTGTTTTTCATTTACATACATGTTTATTTGTGATTTGTGATTTTTTTAAATAATTGTTTTTCCTTTCATAAACTTTAAATTGATATTGATGATAAATTCACGTTTCAATATATATTAAGCGTCTGTGAAACTCATCTACTGCTTAAAGTGTGCATACACCAGCTTTGAAATGCTTGAGAATAAAAAAAATGATCATGCGAAATCGCTATCATATGTGTTAAAAATGTTTAAAACATTCATAACTTAATTTGTCTTCATAATTTGTTTTAGTCTGGGAGCCTGTCATGAAATAGTCACCTCATTTGATCCCTTAAAGTTACTTAGACCATCCATATCATTCACAAAAAGCTTGTCAGCCTAAACATAGCCATGGGATTTGGCCCCCAGGGCCCTCCAAAAGGGCCCCTAAGTCAGGTCGATTTCAAGCCATGTAACATATGCGCTAAACTATGTCAGAAGGAAGTTGTATGACTGACTATGCATCACCAAAACACAAAAACTGACAAAATTTTCTGGGATGGGTTGTCAGATGGCCCCTAAAAACTGGGGTAAAATTTTCTCCTTATGCCCATGGACCAAATTTTGTTAGGAGGAAGAGATATGGCTGTACATTACAAAAATTTAAAAACTTTTTAAAATTTCCATTTGGAAGGGGATGTAATACTCCATTGAAAAAAAAAACACCAAAATGCCCCATAACCAAGCTTTGCTGCCCCCAAATGCTCTGGATTTAGAGAAAACCCATTTTCTTGCCTTCCCACCTTCATAAGGTACAGTAGCTTAGCGAAATGTTGGAAAAGAAGCATATGACAAAATAATTGAAAATAAAAATTTCGCTTATATAGGTAGAACCAAAATATTAGGATGTAGGATTAGTATTTACCTCATTGAACACTTTTAAGCAAAATGATATGAAAACTTTTATTCAGATATGTCTGATTCTAATTTTATAAGCATAGACAAAACTAGCAATTTTCCTCTTTGCGTCTTTCCCGTGTCTTTATGCGCCGTTTCATTTCGCTGAGCTACCTAACTCAAAAGTGTCTTATTCAATTCACGTCAAAATACATAGTACAATCTTGAGTATTGTAATTTTCTTGGGGTGCAATTGGTGTCAATTGATCATTTTAATAGAAAATTATAAATTGTGAAATTTTGTATTGCTTTCTCAAAAATAGTCAAAGAATATTGTCAAAATTATGTTAACACTCCAATTGTCCATGTGCCCCTGTTTGACAAGACATAATGGAGGAACTTGCTAAGTATCTGGACTATGAAGCTGCCTTGCTGAAATCTACCATACTTTGCAAGCTCAATGGCTCCCAGACTATTTGTGGTTTCACTTCAGACAGTTACTTATCATCTGAGGTCTGGAGTTTTTAATTAACTAACACTTGCCTTTTTCTTCAACCAACCATCATCTGTACCTTTCATTATTGTTTTTTTTTTAACTCTTTATATGCTTTGAATGGCAAATCCTCCTCAAGAATGTAAATTTTCTGCTGTGTGTGATATAATAATATCTATTTCTTTGTTTGTGAACCAGAGACTTGTTCATACACTGCAATGCTTGTTCCGGAGAAGTTCAAATTTAACTTATGAAAAAAGCTTAAAAACCCAAGTTTGATACTTGACTTATTGTATTTTTTCCTGAAACTATAGTGGCACCGAAAGGGTTGAAATTATCAAATTTAATCCGTATAGATTGTAATCTTAACTACATAATTTCATTCATCTCATGCCCACTTGTTGCTCCTCTTTTTAATTCTCTTATTCATCATGATTGACATCATCTGATTCCTGCTCTGATGATCCTTTGCTGTACTATCTCAACATTCCATTGTTCTTTCTGTCCATCCACTTCAACTTGTGACTTTTATGATGGGTTCAACATCACCACCTCCACAAACTTGTTTCTCTATTGTTGTGTCCATCTCATCATGCGATAGGGAACTTCTCATTTACTTGCATTTAACCATCTCTACTACATGTATATTGCATATACCTGTCCATCCATTAACTGCGGAAATAACCTCTATTATGCGATATATACCAAACTAATGTACACTGAATGTGCATCAGATGTGAGAATGCAAGAAAGATGCAAGAATCGTTCTATCGACCCCATACTTCCAAGTCCTCCTCTTTCATTCCATCACCAAACATCAGTGCTTCTCAATGCTTGGGGCATCCTGATAAAGAGACTTCACTTTGTGAGACGTGACTGGCAAGGCTTGATATGGACTGTTCTCATGCCTGTGGTCCTGGTTGCTCTAGCTATTGGATTCTCCCAGCTCAACCAAATCAACAGAGAATATCAGCGACAGCTCACTCCAGCCATGTTCAATCCTAACAGCTATGTCTTCTTCAGGTACTTGATTCAGTAATACATTAGTCATATTATCACATTTTTATATTGTACATGTACTTGTACATGTAAATATGAAATTGCTTATTCTGTATTATTATACCCCCGCCAAACGAAGTTTGAAGGGGGTATATAGGAATCAGTGTGTGGTCGGGTGGTCAGTCGGGCGGTCAGTCCGTTGCAAATCTTGCGCATCGAACTACTTCCTCATTTTTCAAGCAATGCTCGTGAAATTCACCACACACATTGGTCTTGGGATGAAGATGTGCAAGACATATTTTTTGAATGTGTCGGAAACTGCATTGCCATGGTAACAGCATATTATTGCAATAAATCAGGTTGAAATCTTGCGCATCGAACTACTTCCTCATTTTTCGAGCACTGCTCGTGAAATTTGGCACACACATTTGTCTTGGGATAGAGATGTGCAAGACATATTTTTTGAATGTGTCGGAAACTGCGTTGCCATGGTAATGGCATATAATGTCAATAAATCCAGTTGAAATCTTGCGGATCAAACTACTTTCTCATTTTTCAAGTAATGCTCATGAAATTTGGCACACACATTGGTCTTGTGATAAAGATGTGCAAGACATATTGTTTCAATGTGTGACAAACTGCGTTACCATGGTAATAACATATGGCAATAAAACAGGAAAATATTGCACATCAAACCACTTCCTCAATTTTGGAGCAATGCTCAGGAAATTTGGCACACACATTGGGGCGGGGGTATTAATCACCTTCAGTGATATTCTAGTTATACCGTAATATTACTGTCTTTTGACGATTTCTTGCCATGTGACTGTACAACATATGACTTTTATTCATTTATTTCATCCAAAAATCTTTTGATATGACCATTGACTATGATTCTTTCAGTATGACTAGCATTGGTCAGTGGTCATATCAAGATAATTTGCAATTTTGAATGCAATAAATGGAGAAAAAAAAGACATGTCGCATATGTCATGCAGGGCACATTGCACTGAATTGTCCTTTTGTGTCTTTTCTGTTTTAAGACACTAATTAACTTCATCAAGTGAAAGTTTAGTAAATGATCATTGATTCAAGTTATGAGTATGCATGTACAAATAAATAGTACAATCAGATGAGGATTGATGCAAAGGTCAATGTGATTGGATTAGTATGTGTGCACTCATGAAAAGGTGACTAGCTGGAATGCTCCCCAGGGAGTGGAGAGTGTGCACTGTAAATTGCAGAAATCTTATAATTGAATTTAGTGACCTGGGTAGTAATAGTACTGTAATTGCTTTGGTCAGTTATGTTGTAACTGGTAAAGCACTTTATAAGAAAAAGTAAATTAATTATTAGTCAGACAAGAACTGAATGTATCATAAGAGCATAATTTTAATGAAAATTTAGAAAACTAAACATCACATACAATTAGTGCACCAGAAATTTACAGCACTCAAGAAGATTTTAATTTTCTATCTACGTAAAGCTATAGGGTGTATTGATCAGTTAAGTTCAGCAACAAGAATCTATTTCATTTTTTCTGTACTTTTGTTTTATTTTTATCAGTTTTTTATTTATATTCAATATCTATTTTGTTGCAGTGATGAGTCAGAGAGTGATATGGGACAGAGATTGACTGATGCTCTGATCAATCCTCCAGGCCTTGGAACAACCTGTATGGTAGATGCTGACCAGATGTAAGTCTATATTATTATTGTTGTTGTTTTATTATTATAATTAAAGGGAAGGTTGAGTTATGGGAAAGGTAAAAAATAATTTGTGAGCTTTCTAATTCTTTTTATGTTAGTTTGGAAGATTATCTTAGTAGATATGTCCCTTGAAAAGGATTGCTCTTCTAATGCTCTCACATTCAAAATATGACAAGAAATAGCTGAAATGTTCGGGCTGAATATTTGTGTGTAGTCCCATATACACATTTCTGTGTGCAGTGCATGTGATTCTCAGCAAGATTGAGTCAATTTCTTATTATTTTGGTGCTTCCAAAACCTTACAGCATACACCAAATTCCTTATGTGCTATATGATCAACCTTTCCCAATTGCTTTGAGACAGTTTCTTTCACAATTCAATCTCATGACCAGAACTCAATTTTATCTTTCACTGCTGCTACTACTACTACTACTACTACTACTACTACTACTACTACTACTACTACTACTACTACTACTACTACTACTACTACTACTACTACTACTACTACTACTACTACTACTACTACTACTACTACTACTACTACTACTACTACTATTACTACTACTGTTACTACTACTAATAATGCTGCTGCTACTACTACTACCACCACTACTACTTCTACTACTACTACTACACTACTACTAATACTACTACTACTACTACTCCTATTACTTCTACTACTACTACTACTACTACTTCTGTTACTACTACATGTAGTACTGCTACAAACACAACTAATACTATTACTTAAACGACTACTACTACTACCATGTGAGTAAAAAAAAGTACACACTTAGAAAATTGCCATTTATTAAAAAACTCGATTATAGATCATGTAAAAGAAGTTAAAGAACTAGAAGTACTAGTAGTGAGAGAATCTCTATCATTTATTATCAAAGATGTTGTTGTCATTGTAGTTTTAGCAATAGTAGTAGTTCTAGCAATAGTAGTAGTGCTAGTAGCAAATACATGTAGCTGTAGACTACTAACAAGTACTAACTTGTTATCGTAGTAGCAGTAGTAGTACATGTACCGTGTGAGTGAAAAAAAAAGTATACACGTAGAAAATTGCTATTTCTTTAAAACTCAATTATGAACGCAAAATTATTATACATATTTTGAAAAAGTATCTTATCCCGCATCATTTGGTACCATTTTTGTGTGATATGTGTTTACGCTTGGATGAACAGGGGGCATTGTTTGCGAGAGTGTAAAAATCAACTTGCGCCAACGTACTCCTTATGATTGTGTTGTTTGAACAAAACATTTTGAAAAGGGGCATTAATTCGGTCTTTGCAGATACAAATAATGCTCAAACCGTCCCAAACAAATTAAACATGACAGACATATTAAAACACACATACAGTTATACACACACATGCACACGCACACACACATACACACCCCGGCACACTCAATAAAATGAAAAAAAAGCCACACACACAAATTTCTTTTTTTCTCACACGGTGTCCTCATCATAAGCAGACATATCATGCAAACACGAATGCATCACAAATGCACACACAAACAAGCACATGATCATGGTGTTCATTTGGAGTAAAAACAACAACAAATAAACAATATTGTGATTCAATTTGCTTTGTCAAACTCTTTTATTTTTTGACTTGCTGCTTCAAAGTGTTCAACGATCATGATATGATGATGATGTTAATTGTTCCTCAACATCCAGAAGTCCATCTTTAAAATAATAATGCATAAATGTTTGTCATCGTGGATCCTCTGTAGCTTTATTTGTGATCAGGAGTTAACTGTCTGTCCTGTTTATGATGACTACACCATGTGAGAAAAAAACAAATGTGTGTGTGCCTTTTTTTTTCATTTTCCAGCGTGTGCGTATGTATGCGTGTGTGTGTGTGTGTGTGTGTAACTGTATGTGTGTTTTAATATGTGTGTCATGTTTAATTTGTTTGGGACGGTTTGAGCGTTATTTGTATCTGCAAAGACCGAATTAATGCCCCTATTCAAAATGTTTTGTTCAAACATCACATAAGGAGTACGTTGGCGCAAGTTGATTTTTACACTCTCGCAGATAATACCCCTTGTTCATCCAAGCGTAAACACATATCACACAAAAATGGTACCAAATGATGCGGGATAAGATACTTTTTCAAAATATGTATAATAATTTTGAGTTCATAATTGAGTTTTTAAAAAATAGCAATTTTCTAAGTGTATACCTTTTCTTTACTCACATGGTACAAGTACTACTACTGCTACTACTGCTGCTACTACTACTACGATAACAAGTACTACTACAGCTACATGTATTTGCTACTAGCACTACTACTATTGCTAAAACTACAATGACAACAACATCTTTGATAATAATTGATAGAGATTCTCTCATTACTAGTACTTCTAGTTCTCTAACTTCTTTTACATGATCTATGATTGATCTCCACTTTCCTACATTTATAACTTTCTATTCTTTGTCTGATTTTCTTCAAGATTTCACTAACATGCTTATGTGATTTTATCTTGTTTCTGTAATTTCTTTGTCAAATGTCACTTCATCAGGGATGCCACTTTTCAGGCTTTTGCCTGCATTCATGCCCTGGTACCTGTCTGTTTAGGTTTTTTAATTGCACTTTAGAGGCTTTGTATTGTTTAGAATATTTGGTTCCAACATCAGGCTAAGTGAGTGAAAACACAACTGATATCCTTGTTTCATGTTTTTCTGTTTTGCAGGGACCTGTATCCATGTGTAGAATCCAACTCACACACCATAGACCAATTAGCCAATTTCGACCTAACATCATTGTCTGAAGTGCCAGAGGGCCAGTGTACATGTACTGATACAGGATTTGGTCAGGAATGTCTACCAGGTGCAGGGGGTATATCACCACCCACATGGATCACTGATACCTTTGTTCATCTTCAGAACATCTCAATGAAAGAGGATAAAGATCACTACCTTCTGGACACTCAGATGAAATTCAGAAACTCTAGGTAGATTGAAGTACTGATTATCTTGCTTTATTTTACCGGTAGAGTAAATGAAAATCCTTGATTTGCGAAACTTTGGTCCAAAGTTAACACTTGGCTACATAGATTGAAGTACTGAAGTACTGAAATTATCTTGATGACATTTTATGCATTCAAACAAAACTTATTTTTTTGATATTAATAAAAAGAGCAATGTACAAAATACTTTAAAGTTATATCAAGATTATGTGGATTTAGGGCGAATGCATTTTTAGTTTGAATTATGCAGTGGAAATTTGAAATGTTTGCTCAGCAAATCCATGTCACACTCCACTCCATGTACAGTACACAGGACATAGACACACATCTAACACCACCCCAAGATATACAATAATGCAAACATGTTGCAAGCATGTGTGAAATGAAACAGAGGCTAGCAAATTTTTGGACCAAAGTTTCTGAAATCACAGATTTTGATTATTTTGTAAATCTTCAAATGTAAAATATTATAACTGACTTAAGTGCATTGTGAAGAAGAACATTTTCAACATGTTTTTTTTTTTTTTTGTTGTTGCTTTTGACAGGTTTGGAGGAGTAAGCTGGTTTGATGTGATGGAATCAAATGAGACTCAAGCAAAGGTATGTTGTCATGTGACGAGTACATAACATTATAGATTTTGAGGAGTATTGTGTAAATAAAGGGATTATGGTATTGTACATTATGATTCATGTAAAATTGATGTTGTTGTCCAGGCTCTCTGTTTGGTAAAAGGACAATGCTTTGCCAAATAGCTGAAAGGACAACAGCATCATGGGCTCCTTGAAACATAGTAATAGGTGATTAGTAATATGACTTATTATAGTCCATTGTATTGTAATAAAATTATGTTTATTCAGATTGAAATTATTGAAGTACATGTACATCTGTGGATTTTTTTAAAGAAAAAGACATCCAGTAAGATACACCAAATTAGTGTAACTCTTGAAAAAGAATTTAAAATTTCTTGAGATTGTTCTCAACAAATATTAGCCTAATGGTGCCATAGAAGAGGTTTCCCCATACTTATTACATATGCAATATTGCTCTTTTTGCTAGAATGGAACATAATATCTGATGTTCATTGTAAATTAATTCATGTGATTCCTAAAACAGATTAATCATATTCTCACTTGAAGATTTCTTGTAGTGAAAAAAAAATTGTTATCATGATAATTTTTTTTTCAAGAATTCAGCATACTGTATGGGCTTACAGTTTCATTTTTATGCCTCTGCCCACCGAAGGTGGTGCCGGAGGCATTATGTTTTTGGGTTGTCCGTCCGTAGCGATGAATCAAGAACCATTTGAGGTATAAACTTCACACTTAGTACTAGTATGTATCACCATAGGAAGACGATCTGATTAGATTTTGGGGTACGTAGGTCAAAGGTCAAGGTCACAGAGGCCAGTTTCTGAAATTTCAGGTGTTAGCCTCGTTCTAGTGCTAACTCAAGAACCATTTGAGGTATGAACTTCACACTTAGCGCCAGACTAATTACAATAAAAGGCAATTACCAGACGGAGTTTAAGGCTGAGATTGGTGTTTATTGAACGCCGCAGCCAAGAGGCCGATCACCGGGAGATATCGATCACAATATTTACAACTGGATAACATCCGTAATAATCATAACACAATACAATGGCGTGACTTATTTTCTTCCTTTTCCATAAAGAACTAGTTGTAAATTATTTTAAGACTCATTACCAAATAGCGACCTCAGCAAGCAAGGGTTATACCTGACATGTGGTTTGCATTAAACCAGAAAACACTAACGAAAGCATGTTTACCAACATCAATTATTAGTACTTTGAAAACCGGCTCCAGGCCGCAGTTAAACATATATTACCTAACACTTCTAACGAGAAATTATGCAATCAACAAGCTATATGTCTACATGTACAACTTATACAATGTCCTGTATTATGGACTTCCATGAAACAACTACAGTGTATGACACTAATAAAATGCCTTCAAACATATGATTGACTGGCTAAACATCTTCACTAATTAAAACAAAAAACAAAAAAAACAACGAATCATCTTCAGACAGCTCACTATGCATCTCTGTATTTCTCTATACATGTTTGTACTCCGAGACTGTTACTAACATTATTATAAACTGTACTACGCTCATCAGTTATCTTCAGTATCATTATAATACATTGTATGCCCATCACTTATCCTTATTAATATCCTCATCCCTTATCTTCCATATAAAGCAATCATCAGTTATCTTTATTCCCTTACTACACCTTCATTGCTCTCTTGTGTAAAAGATATAGTTGTAGCAAACAATTCTCTTTGAACATGTTGAAG
This sequence comes from Heliocidaris tuberculata, assembly GCA_025618425.1. NCBI lineage: Eukaryota > Metazoa > Echinodermata > Echinoidea > Camarodonta > Echinometridae > Heliocidaris > Heliocidaris tuberculata. The sequence goes on from CM046841.1 coordinate 8,095,656, forward strand.
GGAAAATCATAGCGTATCAGCTCATACAAAACTGGATATTAATCATCACTAAAAACAATTGAAGACCAGGCTTTAATACACTGTCAGTATTCTGAATATGAAATGGATCATAACAGTCCATTTGGAGACAAAATAACATAATTCTAACACAATGACATCTAAGCCAAAAGGATAACATGAGATTAAAACCCTGTTATTACACCAAAATTATGGTATTTCATTGCTACTCAACTGCTGTGCTTCACAAACAAAACTCAAAAGGTTGGTCATATAAGAACTTGAAACATACATTTGTACCAACACAGGGTTATGCACAAGTTATTATGCTGTAATATCCAATTCAAAACAAAAACAAAAAAATCTTAAAGGGCAAAGTTGATAAATGCCCATGTATAGAATAATACATGTACCAATCAAACACAACTTGACAGAGCATGCCAAAAACACTCAACTATAAATCAAATCCATACAAAAATAATGTACAGTTTTCCTCCAAAACAAGCACTTATCTTCCCATCCCTCTAGATACCTTATGTGTTAACAATAGGTACCACAAAAAAAATCATTTATGCCTGTAGGAACTGAGTTGAAACTCAAATGTCCTATAAACAGGTGAGAATAATCCCTATGAAACATTAAATCTGAAATCTAAAGGCAAGCTCTATCTTTAGCCAGTATCTAAAAATATACCCACAATCTAGTGATAAAATGCACTGGTACAAGTCCGAATTAACCATACACCATCATCACAAAAAAGAGCAATATGTAAAAAATACTGTATCACATCCAACAGAAAATCATAGCAACATAAACAGCTTATCATTAAACATCAGCTACAATCAACAATCTACAGCAATCTTAACATAACAATTATCATAAAACAATCACACTAGCATAATGTGTTCATTGTCTAAACAGAGGTCCTATGGAACATGATGGTGGTAGAGGGTCTGATAAAGGCTTGCAGGGAGGGGAGTACATAGGCTGGGAGAGGAGGGGACTGAGAGTTGGGGCGACAGTCCAAAGCGCTTGCAGTGGGAACAGACTCCTGTGCACCCTTGGACATACTATCAGATGAGCAGGGCTCATTCAACACATCCAGATTAGGCCAACTCTCAAATGAGAGTGGGATACCAGGACTTTGCTCAATAACCATAGCAATGGGTACCGGTCTAGACACTACATTCACGTGTTCACCATCTTTGATATCATTCTCTTTCATACCATTCCTATTATCAGTGGCAAGCTGATCATCTACTCATACACCAGAGATCTAGCGCTATTGTCATTGTCATTGAAGGTCGCACCATGATATCATTCTCTTCCATGAATGGTGCACCAGCGACTATACCAACATCTTCATCACTAACAACTATCCCAAGAAACTGCATCTCAACACCACTGCTGACAAGGCTAAAGTATGAATACCCTAAGACATCATACTCAAGGGCTCTATCCATCTCATACAGATTATACATGGCATTATCATCAATAACAATCTGTAATCCCATTTCATCAATTATCCACTCACTAATCATATTGAGTTCATTTCCACTTTTCACCTCCACTTTCATTCTCCTTTCATCATGACCAAGATTAGCATAAAAATAAGGCGGTGCTTTTATGCACTTAGAACTACTGGTGGACTTCGTGTTCAAGTCAGGGAAGGTAGGAGTTGACTTCACGTTCGAGTCAGAGGAGTGACTCCCTGGTAAGGTTAACCGCAACACCCTCTGGTGAGGCGGTGCACTTGGCCACGGACGTGTCTTCGAGCAACCGTACATCTTATATACGCATTGATGGGACTACACACAATCAAAATCTGCAAAGAACCTTGAACCTGTCACCATACTTTAACGGAGTGCCTGGCCCCTAGTATATTGAGCAAGATTACCTTTGGACTGGTTGGTTAAGAAGACTATTATAGGCCTTGAGTTCGGACCACAAGCTGCCACCACGCCAGACTAATTACAATAAAAGGCAATTACCAGACAGAGTTTAAGGCTGAGATTGGTGTTTATTGAACGCCGCAGCCAAGAGGCCAATCACCAGAAGCTTAGAAATGTTAAAGATTTTGAATATGTTCATGGAAGAAAATGGATATCACATGACTTTGTTTTGAATGTCTCTGTGGCTTTTTTTACAATTTTTGATTTTTTTTTTCTTCTCTTCTATAACACCAGGCTTGGTTCAACAATCGTGCCTACCATGCTATGCCAACATTCTTGAATGTCATGAACAATATCATCCTACGAGCTACAGTCAACAACAATTCACATGAATATGGTGAGTATTTTTTGTATCCTCAGGAAAAAATTGCTTTATGAATACAACTGCATATACATGTGTATCTGTCATTATTACTGCTCTGTACAAAAGGGCTTTGACATAATTATATTCACATAGAGTGAATCATATGTAAAAGCTGTAAAAAAAAACATTCTTAGCTTTTCGTACATCCAGAACAAATGTTTTTTATAAGTATTAGATGATTTCGGAAGGGATTTCTTTCTTGCAGATCATGCATTATGCATTCAATTCGTTTGAATTGAATTGAATTGACTTCATTAAACTTCACTGACATATGTACAGGTAAATAAATATTTTGTTTCAGCAATAAAACGAGAGAAAAAAGATAGTAACACTTGTATACATTTCAAATAACAAAATATGTAAACATATCAGTTAATAATATTGGATTCGTATATACATGTACGTAGATATGATATATCTCAATTATAATTCAATGATTTTTTTGTAAATATAGGCCCAAATCTTAGCAAAGATATTATGTGTGATCCTGTTGACAATTCTTTTGATACATACATGCATAATCAAGTAAATAGTTCTTTGTTTTGGAAGTTAATTACATACTTCGAAGTTAGGGACCATCTTGTATCCCTCAGTGTAAATAAAGCATGTGGTTATGATAGTATTCCTGCACGCTTGTTAAAGGATGCCGCAGAACTCATTGCAGAACCACTTTCTTACATCTTTAATCTGTCCCTTCTGACAGGTAAATTTCCAAGTGGTATGAAAGTAGCTAAAGTAACAGCAATCTTTAAAAAAGGAAGGAAAGATGATACTGGAAATTATCGTCTAATTTCAGTATTACCTCTTTTGGCAAAGATCCTTGAAAACTGGTAAATAAAAGAATACTTGGTTACCTTGAGAAAAATAACAGTTTATGCAAGCACCAGTATAGGTTTCGTAAGCAATACAGTACTAAGTTGTCCCCCACAAATCTGATAAATGATGTCATAAAATCTCTTGATGAAGGCAGATTAACACTTGGTGTATTGTAGACTTCAAAAAAAGCCTTTGCCTCAGTAGACCATTCTATATTGTGTGGAAAACTCGAACACTATGGAATTAGGGGATTACCCCTGATGTGGTTTTAAAAACTATCTATACAACAGAACTCAGTTTGTAAAATGTGGTGGGATAAGCTCATCAAGGAAGATCACAACATGCCGTGTGCCACAAGGATCTGTATTAGGGCCAACACTCTTTTTAATCTATATTAAAGATTTGCCGGACTGTACAGAGGACTTTAGTTTTTGACTTTTTGCTGATGATTCAGACCCTTTTCATATGGTTCCAATTAGACAGTCTACTATTGATATGGATGAAGTTAATACACATCTCAAAAATGTATCAAGTTGGTGTAATGCAAATAAACTTACAATTTATCAAAAACAAATTATATAATTCTCAGTGGAAGTCGAAAAACATTTGAAATCAAAGGAATGCTGGCAATAGCAGACACCATTATAAATGAAGTTGATGTTGCATTTTTGTAGGTTTGAACATCGATAAATACTTAACGTGGAAAAACCCTATGAAGGTAAACAAATGTATTAGAAAGAAAATTGGCATTTTATATATATAGACACAGAAATTTTGTGCTCCAGAAAATTTTTATTTTACTGAACAAAACTTGGTGCAACCTCATATCACATATGGTATTGAAGTATGGGGTAGCACTTATGAAACAAATCTAAAGTGTATACTGTTAAGTCAAAAAAATGGCTCTACGCGCTATCAAATTTGGTTCAATCATGACTCATTCAAAACTATTATTTAAAAAGTTAAAGATTTTTAAATGTATACCAACTGCACAAACTTTGTATTTGTAGTTTTATGTATGAACTTGTAAATGGAATTTTACCTCATTCAATCATTCAATATTGCTCTTTTATTCAGCATAATTATCTGACGAGGCAAAAGGAAAAAATATATACACCCAAGGTCAGAACGACCAAAGGAAAATTTTGAGTTTCATATGTAGGTAGTTCAATGTGGAATGATCTACCACTTGCTGTGCAGACAAAGCCATCCATATCTTGCTTTAGAAAGACACTAGTTGAGTACCTTTTATGAATGGCTGAAAAAATCTTCTAGATATTAAATATCTAATTAAAAAGTTACATACATGTATTCGATACTGACTTTTCATCCATTTATATTTGTTTAATGTTTTATATATATATATATATTATTACTTTTCTTATTTACACCAAGAACATATCTGAGCCACTGTAAGTGAACAGGTTCCAAACATCCGAAGAATAGTTTTGATGACCTACATCATTTCTCAGAAGTTTTCCAAACTCTATGATAAATGCTCCCCAAACCTCTGTCCCATACTGAAGGATGGGTTTAATACGTGATTTGAACAGACGCAAAGCTAGTTTTATATTTGGGGGATTACTACCGAATGATTTGTAAAGTTTGAACATTGCTTTTTTAAATTTTTCTTTAGATATTTCCACAATTGCAAAATTCTTTTTTCCTTTTTTGTCTCGCCCACCGGAGGTGAAGGCGAGACTAAGGGATCCAAATGGCGTCCGTCCATCGTCCGTCGTACGTCACAAATGTTAAAGTTTACCTGCAAGACTCTCTTAGGACGCATAACTTGGCAACTGTTGCTGCAATGGCAACCAAACTTGGGTGATAGTAGCACTAGGGGTATCTTCATGTTATGGTGTTGTCGGAGGTCACATGATGATGTCAAAGGTCATAACTTGGGTCATAGATGCATTGGGGCTACCTTCATGTTATGGAGGTCACGTGATAAGGTCAAAGGTCATTTGAGGTCATATGTTTAAAGTTTACCTGCAAGGCTCTCTTATGACACATAACTCGGCACATGTTGCTGCAATGACAATCAAATTTGGGTGGTAGATGCACTTGGGGTACATTCATGTTATGGTGCCTTCAGAGGTCACATGGTAAGGTCAAAGGTCATTTCAGGTCAAACGTTAAAGTTTACTTGCAAGACTCTCTTATGACAGATAACTTTGGAACCATCAGTCACTTTTCAACCAAACTTGGGTTGTAGATGCACTAAGGGGACCTGCATGTAATGGTGCTGTCGGAGGTCACGTGATAAGGTCAAAGGTCATATGTTAAAGTTTACCTGCAAGACTCTCTTATGACACATAACTCTGCACATGTTACTGCAATGGCAACTAAACTTGGGTGATAGGTGCACTTGGGGTACATTCATGTTATTTTCGCGAGTGGGCGAGACACAATATCGCTTATGCTCTTGTTTTCATTGTTGTTATTGTACAGGAATCACTGCCTACAATCATCCATTAGAACTCTCTAAACAGGACCTTGGTGTTGACATGTAAGTAATACTTCTAAAGTCTTCACTGTTAGCTGTTTCAAGAAACTACCACAGCAAAATATGATGGAAGCCTACTTGCAATACATGTTACACGTTTTCATATTATAATACATAGATCTATGAGTTGAAAGATTTTTTAAGATGGGAGTTCTAACTTTAATGCTCATGAATGGGAGTCACTTTTTGCATATTCATGAAGCATCTATGAAAGGATTTCTACTTTGCTTTGATTCCTCATGAGTGCATGCTTTATAGTGAAATATGGAATCAACAATATTTGTTCTGTCTTACATTAGTCTAAATATTTGACAAAATGTACGAGACAACTAGATATTATTGTCACAAATAGAGTATTATAAAGTATTTAAAAATATATGTTTTAGATCTGTTGTAGACATTTTATTACAACTGTACTCTTACAAGAGGCATCAAAGATAACCATCTAGTGACAGATGTTCCCATAACCTGTCTCTTTTATCTTAATAATAATAATAATTATGTTTATTTATACTGCACATATTCTCAAAATATACAACACTCTATAAATTATATTATACCCTGGATTTAGATGTAACCAGATGAGGCACTCAGATATTCAAAGAATTTATTCCTACCAGATACCTATCTACTTCACCTGGGTGGACAGTGGCAAATGAAGATCATTGTTTTGCGAAGGACGTTAGTGATGTGACGGTGATTCGAACCACAAACCATGTGACCCACAGTTTACTGACTTATCCTCTAGGCGTCTGTCATACAATACCCTTGCTATTTGTTTAAAAACTAATAATTTACTACATTAAATCAATGTATCTACCTATTATGCTAGTCTCCGACTACGCAAGCCATTCGAGTACAAAAAGTCACAAATTGTGCATATCCCCCCACCCAGGACATCGCCTTCCTCCGTGCACGTTGCAAGACGCGCGCGCACACTCGTCCTCTTTCTTACTCGCAGCCTACGAGTCTGCAGTCTGCAGTCTTTTGCGCTTAAAAATTATCAGAGTTTTTACTCTTTTTTGGCACGTTTGGATCGCTTTTGTGTTCCTATTCCCGTTCCTTTGTTTTTCAGTAACATTGGGACGGCTCCTTTAGTCATGCACGTTTTGTTTCGTTTTGAGGAAATTTTAGATTAATTTCTTCGAGCATTTTTCCTCTTTACGTAGCTTTGCCCCACATACTCACTTCGGTGTATTGTTTGGGCGGCTTCGCCCCACGTGCCTTTTGGCATTTTGGGTGTGTTGTTTGTTTAGTGCATATTGTATCCCTTTGTTGTGTTTGATTGCGGTTTGGAGTTCGCAGTATTGTTTTTCAGTATTGTGTTTTGTTTTTCCTTACAGTTTATTATGTCTTCCGAGGATGAGGTGTCAAGGCCCTGGCGGCCCGTGGGCTCCTCTCCCTCTCTCCTTTCTTCCGATTCAACAGCGATTGTTTCGGCGGATTTCCCTGTTTCGTCCACCACTTTGGGGGGGTCTTTTTTGTCAGTTTCCAATAAGAAAGGTTCCCCGAGCGCCCGCTCGGGTAAGTTGTCTGCCCTGCCTGGTACTTTTGTGCCGGGCAGATCAGCGCGGACAGCTACAGGTAAGGATAGCGTCCTTCTCAATTCCACTTCTCCTACTGGTTTAGGGATTGAGAGTTGGGCGCTTGCTGGTACGGTCACTCGACCTCCCGTCTGTGCTGCCTCCTCTATGTCTACTGCCATAGGGAGCTCCACTCAGGCGTGTACCGGCACTGTCTCCGGACAGTCTTTTGCTCTCACGACCTCTATGTCTACTGCCATAGTGACGGTGAAGCGGAAACCCGCTGGGTCTGCCCAGCTGACTCTCCCCGTTTCGACGGGGGGACAGCTGCGCGGTCACACCTCAACGGGGCTGCTTAGCAGCAAACCGCCCCAGTCTTCCTCCTCTTGTAGGGCACGGCTGGCGGGGCGGATGGTCCCAAGCGCTGTCTCCAGACAGCCGCCGGGCCTTGGTCACAACCTGACCTCTTCTGCCACACCACTCCCTAAGACCTCTCGGCCACCTGGTGTGACCGGGTCCGGGGCTTGCGGGCATATGGGCTCTGCCGCCCTATGTTTGTCCGCTCCCGTTGGTGATCCGTCTATCTCACCTGCCACTCTTGTGCATGGTGTGAGTGTGACCGAGGCAGCACCCCTCTCATGCGATGTGTCTGCTTCTGTTCAGCTGGGAGGCTCTGATGTTTCGCATCAGCCTGTTTCCTCCCATGCTAGGAAGCGAGGCTCGACTGCTGGCGATGTTATTCCCAGCAAGAAGCCTAAGGCCAAAAAGAAGAAGTCTAAGAAGGATAAATCTTTGACAGACTCGTCTTCTCAGGCAGAGCTTTTGAGCCTGATGAGGGCCTTTGCTGAGCAGCAGGGCTGGAGTCTCACTCCCACACCTAGCTTGGCATCTAAGTCTGGCCCTCTGTCAGTGGATGGTTCGGTTTCCGTCCGTAACCCCGACCCTGGTCACATCATACCCGCTTCGGTTTCTGTTGTGGCTCCTCCTTCCCCTCCGCCGGCGGCACTTGGTGCCCCGCCTGGGGAGGAGTCTCTGTTGGACCCGTGGGCATACCAGTCTTCCTTTCAGACTGAGCCCGATAGTGACTCTGTGTCGCAAGCTTCGGCTGCTACTTCGTCTATTTCCCAGGCCGCAGTGGAGCCACAGGCCTTGCAGGTGTTAGCCTCTGATGCTAAAGCCCTGCTGGAAAAGTATTTGCCGGAGTCTTTTTGTCAGGCTCCTCCTGACCGAAATCCGGCCTCGTTGCTGTTCAGACAGCAGGGTCCTCCCCCTGGCATCCCCCTTACAGAGGACTTCAAAGGAGAGTTTGACAGAGTAGCATCCCGGGATGTGTCTGCTTTGCCTAAGCTCGGAGTCGGTCAAGCCTTCTCTTTCAAGCCTGAAGATGCCCAGGGCTTCTTCACGGCTAAGTCCTTTTCCCTGGAGTTTCGTGGTGTGGCCCAGCGTCTTAATGTATTGCTGAAGGCCAAGCCCTACCAGTCTCAGTACAAGCCTTTAGCCTCCCTTTCTAATAAGATTACACCTGGCATGCGGCTTTCGGCCTACTTAGGCTCGTTGATTAATCTTCGAGCCAGTCGGGGGAACTTGGTGTCTCGGAGGGTGATTCAGCAGTCTTGGATGAATTGCTTCTCACCCTAACGGGCTTTCAGTGGTCTCAGTTATCGGCGGCTGCCGTTTCTGTTACAGACCAGCGCCGTAAGCTGGCGCTCTCTGCCCTAGGTGTTCTTGTTCGGGACATTCCGTCTCTTTTGCAAGACGTGCCTTCTACTGGCCCCTTCTTGTTTGGAGGGCATTTTGCCCAAGTCTTCCAAAGGGAAATAGACGGCCGTAAACAGGCTGAAGATATGGCCAAGCATTTTCGGAAGCCTGTCTCTAAGTCCAAGGTCTCGACCCAGATTGGCAAGCCCAATCAGCATCGTGTGACTGTTACTATTCCCGCCCCTGCTCCCTCTGCCAGAGTTGCCTCAAGGGGCAGCCAACGCGGTCGGGGGTTCTTTCAGAGGCAGGGGTGTACGCAAGATTGTCTTGGCCAAGCCTTCCTCTTCGGAGAAGGCTGGCTTTTGAGGTCTTGCCCCTAGCGCTAGGTCCTGTGGTGGAGGTCGGTGGACGGATTCAGTTCTTCCTCCCAGCTTGGGAGGCTATCAACGAAGACGCCTTCGTGCTCTCCGTAGTGCGAGACGGCTTCTTCATTGATCTGCTAGAGCCCATTCCAAATGGCGCTATCCATGTCCGTCCACCGCCATGTCCGCCCCTGCTCGGCGTCATGCCGACGCAGAGATTTCATCTCTGCTGGAGAAAGGGCAATAGAGAGGGTAAGAGACCACCATCATCTGTGTCTCTCCCCAATTTTCGTTATCCCCAAGCGCTCGGGGAAACTTCGTATGATTCTCAATATGAAAAGAATCAACCAGTTTATTCCTGCTGTTCACTTCAGGATGGAGACGCTGGCGTCTATTCTGCCTCTAATCAGGCGAGACGATCTGGCTGTCTCCCTAGATCTCAAAGACGCATACTTTCATATTCCCATTCACCTTGCGTCGAGAGACTTGCTAGGCTTCACCTTTCAGGACAAAACCTTTCGGTTTCGCGCCCTTCCTTTCGGCTTGTGCCCAGCCCCTCGTGTATTTACACAAGCGGTGGCTGTTTTGGCCGCATTTCTGAGAAGTCGCGGTCTCCGCCTTTTTGTCTATCTAGACGATTGGTTGCTAGTTGCAAACTCGGAGGCGCTGTTAGCCGATCAGGTCCAGCTCTTGGTGCGTTTGACCCAAGATCTAGGGTTCCTGATCAATTGGGAAAAATCGGAGTTGTCTCCCTCTCGCGTCCCGGTTTTCCTGGGTGCCGAGATAGACATCCCGAATCAGTCGAGACAGAATCCAAACGATCACCTCGTTGGCCCGAGAGTTACGAGTAGCCCGCAGAGTCAGAGCCAGGCACTGGTTTCAGTTTCTGGGCTATCTGGCCAGTCTGGTCGATATTCTCCAAGACTGCAGGCTTCTGATGAGGCCTTTTCAGAGGCATCTCCTCAGGTATTTTCGTCCGGGCAAGGACTCTCTAGCGGCTTGGATTCCGCTTCCGAGAGACATCAGACTCCTGCTTGTCCCTTGGACGCACGGTTCCTTTCTTGCCCAAGGCAAGCTGTTCCGCACTCCGCTGCCGTCGATTTCTCTATCGACAGACGCCTCCCTGTTGGGTTGGGGCGGTCATTGTGCAGGCAGGATGGTGTCAGGGGACTGGTCTCACTTGAGCACCATCCCCCATATCAATGTCCTCGAAATGATGGCAGTTCTTCTGTCGCTTCATCATTTCAGGTGTCGCTCCGTTGCTCGTTCTTACGGACAATGTCACGGTGGCTGCCTACATCAACCGTCAGGGCGGCGCCCGGTCCTCCACGCTGAATGCCATGGCGGCTCATCTGTGGAGATGGTGTCATTCCATGACCATTGTTCCTGTCGCCTCGTTTATTCCTGGCCAGGACAATCTAGTTGCAGATTTCCTGTCTCGAAGCAGGTGTCTCCCCTTGGAGTGGAGTCTCCATCGGGAGATTTTCCACCTCCTTCTCAGGGTTTGGGGTCCCTTGGAGATCGACCTTTTTGCGTCGACCTTCAATCATCAGCTGCCAAGATATTGCTCTCGGGGCAAGGATCAGGAAGTGTGGGCGCTAGACGCCTTCTCCCTCAACTGGCGGGCTCTGCGAGGGTATGCCTTCCCTCCCTTTCAGCTGATTCCTCGTGTCCTCAAGGAAGATCAGAGAGGATAAAGCTTGGGTCTTACTCATAGCTCCTCACTGGCCCAGGAGATTTTGGTTTCCAGACCTTCTGAATCTCCTGGACGGCCAACCATTTCCTCTTCCACTGAGATTGGACTTGGTGATGCAGCCCCTCTTGGGGATCCACCACCATCATCCGGCGGCTCTTCATTTGACCGCCTGGCCATTGTCGGGGAGGATGCGAGAAACTTGGGACTCTCTGAGAGAGCAGCCGAGTTTGTTTTGCAGAGTCGTAGAGACTCCACGAGGGATCTCTACAATTCTCGGTTAGGGGCCTTCTTTAGTTGGTGTGAATACCATGGTGTCTCACCACGTCGAGCCCCAGTTGGCCTTATAGCGGATTTTCTGATCTCCCTCTTTGATAAGGGTAGATCGATTTCAACTATCCGTGGTTATCGTTCAGCAATTGCCGCTATTCATGTCGGTTTTGCTGATGGCTTGGGGGTTTCTAACTTCCCTCTCTTGGCTAAGTTGAAGCGTCCCTCAACGCCCAAGTTAACTCCATCTTGGAGTCTACCCAAGGTCTTGGATTGTTTGGCCAAGCCACCCTTTGAACCTATGGGTAAAGCATCGTTACATCACTTGACAGTGAAGACGCTTTTTCTGGTCGCCATAGCCTCTGGGCAAAGGAGAAGTGTTCTTCATGCCCTTTGCCTTACCCTGGGGCACATCCGTTGGGAGTCTGGAGGCGTGCGACTCGTTCCTAAGTCCTCGTTTGTTGCGAAGAACCAGTCGGCTTCTTCGGGTCCGGTTGAGATTTTTCTTCGCCCCTTGACAGATCTTTCCTCAGTTCCCGAGGATAAGGCCTGGTGCCCTGTCAGGGCCTTGAAATGGTACATGGATAGGACCAAGACTTGCCGCAAGGATGATAAACTCTTCGTCATTACCCGTGAGCCCTTCTCCCCTGCCTCTTGTGAGTCTCGAGATGGCTTGTTAAAGCTATTCAGGCCGCCGGCCCTGAGGCTTTAATTTCGGGAGATAAGCCCCGTGCTCATGATACTAGGGGCATTAGTACTTCCTGGGCTCTTTTTCAGGGTGTGTCACTTGTTGACATTATGAAGGCTGCCTACTGGCGTTCCCCCAATTCGTTCATCTCCTTTTATCTAGGAGATGTTTTGTCTGATGAAGGATCCTTCTCTCCTGTGACGTTGAGAGCGGCAACGTCTTCCCTGGGACCTCATTAACCTTCCTCTTTGGGACATGCTACCAGTTTTTGAGTGGGTGTTGGTCTAGCATAATAGGTAGATACATTGATTTATTGTAGTAAATCATTAAAATCAGAACTGATTTTATTATTTGCTAGATAAATCTATGTATCTACCTATGCCCCTCCCTCCTCCCCTCTCCTTGCCTAGCAACATGTCCGAGGTTTGTTTTGGGGCTGCTCGTTAAGAGAACAAGTGTGCGTGCCCGTCTTGCAACGTGCACGGAGGAAGGCGATGTCCTGGGTGGGGGGATATGCACAATTTGTGACTTTTTGTACTCGAATGGCTTGCGTAGTCAGAGACTAGCATAATAGGTAGATACATAGATTTATCTAGCAAATAATAAAATCAGTTCTGATTTTAATGATTTATGATAATCAATCTAAATTTCTCATTCCTTCGTTTCACCCAGCTGGTTGGAGACAGCGAAGACTTTTGGTATCGTAATCGTCATAGTTACTGCCCTGGTGCTCATCCCGTCTGGTTTCTCCATGTTCCTTGTCACTGAAAACATCAATGGATCCAAACGTCTTCATCATATATCGGGCGTCGGCACTCTAACATATTGGCTTACCAACCTCATCTGGGATATGGTATGTTGGCTTTTATTGCATTGTCTTCATTCACCTCACTCCTTCTTCTGATTAACTTCCTTTTCTCCTTTCTTTCTTCAACATTATAATTTTGTTTGAACTTTCTGACCTTACCTCCTCTTCCTGCTGCAACTCTCTATTTTATCTTTTCTCTGATCATTAGCCTTTTCAGTGCTGTAGGCATGCATACCATCCAAATTTTAGTATAGTCAAGGATTGTATTTCCAAACAGCATTGTATTACCGAACGCGTACAGTTAAAATGCTTTCATACGCGTGGGACTACGCGTATGTTCTCCACACTATTTGACACACAGAACACAGGGCAGAAGATCATAAAATGAGGCAAAAAACATAAGTAATATCTTATTACCTGCTTTCTCGTCCCCCCAGTCTTTATCCCATTGGCCCGAAATCGGGGTAGGTTGTGTCTTTTTCCCATAGGTTTCACATGTTCGGTAATACAATACCTTTTTTCAAGGGACCAAAAACGCCGCGTCGTTGGGAAGGGGTTCGCTCGGAAGGGAATATCGTATTAAATCTACATTGTCTTTTTAAAATTCCATCAAATTCTTTTTCTGTAGGACTTTGAGCATTCATTATGTAAGTTTGACAGATATTCATGTAATATTTTATTTGCTATGGTTGATTTTGTGAAAAGTGTTCAGAAATAGGGTCCACTACCATACTGATATTTGTCAGACGATCCCATAATGCTTGATGGATTGTAAAGTTAGACACCATGGAACGCTGAATCATAAACAATGAAAAATAGTACTGTATTTATAAACTTGATATTATATTTGTGACATTTGTTTGCTCAATTTGGGGTATGGTAAGGGTTAAAGCTCATGGACAGTTTTGGTAGCAATAAGGTAATTGGAAAGAAACATGTAGTCTCATGTTGTTTTCCTTGTATCAAAAGAGGTTTGTAAGAGATAATGTGTTATTCCATCAATGATTTCCGGTGAATTTTAGTGTAAATATCTGTCAGGAATGCTAGATCACGGTAAAACGCTGCCCTACACTAGGACCTTTCCACCCCAATGGCTCCCTACGCAACAATCTAGGGGCTTCGCATGAAGATAGCATGCGTGTCACTGTGTGTGGAATACACATAATCCTCTTAGGTTTTTGCATGCGTTATAGGGTATAGTGCAAGCTGGCATTTTGGGGAGGTTATGTCCCTGGCCCTGTATATAAATTATTTTTTACCTCTCATTCGTAAAATATTTCACTTTAGGAGATGATATCTTCAGAACATCTTCATTGCTAGTATCTTGCTATTTATCAACAAAAATCCAAGGAATCTGACGAAAAGTTTTTGAGAGAGTACCAAAACTAAACATTACCTTTAAAATGTTTTTAATCTATACATTCATTTCGTTATCTGATTTTATGCTTATTTAGTTTACTTTCATTGCTACATCTTTATAAATTTGATGTGACATGGTTTTCACATTCCTGTGTTCCAGTTGAGTTTCTGCATCCCTATTGGACTGATGCTGGTGATCTTATATATCTTCAACTACCGAGGTCTTATCCTAGCTTCCAACGTTGGTGCCTTTGTGGCCCTTGCCTTCTTGTATGGGTAAGAGATGATAGATATGATGATGGTGATGATGATGGAGATGATAGCTATGATGATGGCAGTGATAATGATATTAATGTTGATAAAGATAATGATTATGCTGCTAATTATAATGATAATGATCATGATAATAACAATGGTTGTGTAATAGGCTTTGATTATCCATGTTGATAATACTGACAACAAAGGTTGTTTGTGAGGATCTTCATTAAAGTGCTTAATATCATATTCTATTACTGTAAACATAATCTCTAATAAGTCTGTTTTTTCTTTTTCTTTTTTGCAGATTTGCGATCATGAGTCAGATCTACATCTTTATTCCTTTCTTCAAAGAATCTGGTTCTGCCTTCATTTTTATTTTCTGTGTCCTGCTTCTTGAGGCAATTATCTCCAACCTTCCAAACTGGCTTATTGCTGTAGATGCAGTGAGTGGAATATTTTTCATTAACTCATTTCTCTCCCTTTTTTTTCTTGTTTTCCTTTTTAGCATCCTTGATTATTTGTTTTCATAATTAGTGGTTAATCAATTCTTGTAGCCAAATCTATATTTTATTTGAGTTGATATTTTATGAATATACAATATATTTTATTATTGCTATTAATCATCTAAAGTAATGGTGGACTAAAGGTTTTGGAGGGCCTTACCATACCATAAATGAGCTTCAAGGCCAGATTACATACTCACTTCACAGACATAGTCTAGATTTCACTAAATTCAAAGCAAGGAGTTCTCTAAGATGTTCGCATCATCTCACTTGCTCTCTCTTTCCACAGGTGTCTGAGAATGAGACACGTGTGTTTGAGATCCTGAACTATGTGTTGTTGGTGTTTAGTCCCTATTGCTTCTCATCTGGCGTGCTAAGTCTCATCCAGAACCAGGCCATGGCTGACATCTATAGAGCTTTTGGGATGGATGAGGGTATATATGAACAACCCTTCCATATTCTTAAGTGGCACTTAGTTGCTCTGGCTGTGGAGGGGGTGGTTGCATTCATGATTCTGCTCATCGTGGATGCAGTGAGGAACAGCAAATGTAGCAGGTGAATAAGTGGAACAAATTTCCTGCATTTCTAGGATAGAGCATGTTACTTGAGTACTAAACATTACCAAAATTCCCACCTTTGCACTTCTATTTACACTTGTGGACAAGACTTTGTTTCCACTCATAGGTATTATTTGAATTGAATAATTATTTGTTATGAATGAGAATAAGAACGCTAATCAGGGAGAGAGAGAGAGAGAGGACAAACAGAGTGAGAGAGGGAGGGGTTTAAAAGTGATATAAAGAGAGAAAGAGAGGAAAGAAGAGAGTAGGGGTGTTAAAGAGATTTACAGACATGAATATGGAGGGAGCATTAGAGTGGTTGTGTTGGGAGGTGGGGGAGAGGGACAATGCGAGTGCTTGAGTGAGGTTCTGAAGAAAATGAGAATATAGAATTGGTTTAAAGAAAGAGGGACAAAATTTAAAAAGAGAATTGATTGAATGTACATGTAAATAGAAGATAGGTAATAATGTAACCTTTTACTTCTCAGTTGCTTAGATCCTAATGCTGATGACCTTCCCAGTTACAATGACAACGAAGATGTGATGGAGGAAAAGGAGCTGGTACTAGGAGGAGGAGGAGGAAGTAACAAAGATGCCTTAGTTCTGAAGGAACTCAGAAAGGTAGTTAGGTCCACTTAATTTATTTGTGTGAGCTATAGGGGACACTTGTACTTCCATTTTTAGAAGACTGCTCTGTTTGATGTCCATGATGATAGGGCAGTTGTGAAAATATTTTACCTAAAAAGCAGAAATGATTCATTCAACGACTATATATTTTTTACATGTAAAAGCAGGGTTCATGCCCTGGTGTAGATTGTAATAAACATGGAATAGGTATATTGGTTTATGTTTTTGTTCCCTTGGTGATAAGAGAAGAAAGTGTGTCAATGAATAATGATAATAATAATAACGTTCAATTTATTCAGCACATAATAATTGATACTTAACTCTCTATGCACTTTTCATACAGAATAAGCTTACATTAACAGATCCAAGAAGAAATGTAATACAACTGCAAGGAAAGGCAGGTCTGTAAGGCTTTCTTAAAATCATTAAGGGAAGATATATTCCTAATGGTTACAGGTAGAGAATTCAACAGAGCAGGAGCTGATGCTGAGAAGCATTGGTTTCCATAGGTATGCATGTTAACAGTGTGTACTGCCAGACGGTGTTGTCATGAAAAATGAAACTGGAGCTAAAGAAAATCATAAGATTATCATGGTACTGTTGTGATTGTAATGCTACTCAGCATTCCAAAAGAAATAAAGAGATTATACAATGCTGATGATGATGATGGAATCGTAATGATTCTTCATCTGATAATGATCATGATGATGATTATGGCAATGGTGGTGATGATGTTGAAATCATGTAGCAGACATCGGCATGATAGTAATAGCTAAATTATGTCATCTTCTTTGCTTCCAGGTGTATCGAGGTCCAGGCCATGAGAAGATAGTAGCTGTCAATGATCTGAGCTTGGGAGTATCCAAGGGAGAAGTAAGCTTCTCTGAATTTAATTAATTTCCTTCTGAACCCGGGTGGTTGCTGTATCAAGTCTATGGGAACAAGAGAATTCAGTTGTCAATGGGTTAATGCTATGTCACTGGGTTTGCTGCCCTGTTGAGGCATGGCTATATGCACGGGTGTAGACATGCATAATTATCCATTGTTAGTGGGGGGGATGATCTATTCATCATCCCCCCCCCCCCACTAACAATAGAAAGTGTGTTCGTATCTACGCCACTGGCTATATGGTCCATTCTCCTCTAAAGCATTCACTTCCGATGGCACAAATGACAAAATTTCGACCTAAAAAATTCATGAAAGTTATTTGGATTCACAGACTTGAATACTTACAGAATATGAAACAATTGATGGATCATTTTTAACGAAATCCAAATTTTAGGGAAAAGCAGTCAGAGTTGACCATGCTTTTACTAGTTTTGATGGCCTGCAAGATACGTTACCACAAGTTTTCATGAAGAAACATCTGAATTTCAACGAAAATCTTTGATGTCTGTTGTCAGCATATATATAATAACGTTTGATGATGTCTAACAACTGTAAAAAAATCTCTGTGATACCCACTTTACATAAAACAATGTAGGAAGAAATATTTATCTTGACAAATGTTGTCAATTACGTGCTGAATTAGATATGCTGCATCAAAAGAAAAAAATCTTTGTTCGATGAATTGTTATATTTTGATCATAAACTCGGCAATGTGCATTAATTTTCTTTGAAAGTTTGCATATGTCCATCATTATCAAGAATGGAATCTTATTGGAATGAATTATGCCACTTGGTTATAAATGTATTATGAAAATGGAGACTGTGTGTGTAGAAATGTATCTGGCGAAAGACACTAGTTAAGGAGTATTTTACTGATCGACTTTGTAAAACTATGTAGAATAATCATCACGTTTACAAACGATTTGATAAGTAGAAAAAGTTAAAACTTGTCAACCTGAAGGGATATAGCCCTATCAAAAAGATGGTGTCATCGACATAATTATTTCAGGTCTTTCTTACTAATTGCATTCAAAGGCCATCTTTCTATGAATAAGATGTTATACTCATTTCTGCTTGTTGAATATCAATTCACAAATTTTCTTGCTTTGCAATCGAAAATCGTAAAGTCATGCCGAGTTTCTGATGCACAGCTCAAACTAGGCCTGGTAAAAAAATGCAAAGGTAGAAATTGACAGATAATTTCTAGGAATGACACTGGCTCTAGTCCCATATATTTCAAACACATGACTCCTGAAGATAAGTTGAATCAATTAAACTCATTACTCATCAGGAAAAATAAAGCGCATAATGGGTCGGAATAGCTGGCGACAAAAATGCGCCATATACACATATATACTATATATACATATATATATACATATACTTGTTCTTTGTTCGCCCCTTCTCAGTGCTGTAGATTTTTTCAGCCTTGCTGTAATAAATGGTTGGTAGGCCTTGTTCATTGTTTTAAAAAATCCACCATGGCAAAAATATAACCTATTTTATGTGTAAATGAATACAAAGAAGGACGAAAAATGGATATTTCTCTGTGTGTTATAAAATACAGAGTTGTGAATTGCACTAGGCTTATGTCATTTTATTTGACCTTGTCTGTTATTTGAGGTGGATCACCCCTTCATGTATGATTCTTGACTGTTTTGCTATTTTGATTGAATGGCTTCTATCTTGTCAGGGTTGTTGAAAATCAACCTAATGCATGGATCAGACATGTGCCCATATTCTGATATTGCTAACAGTCAGCTTTTATATAGTGCATTAATATACAGGTTTAGTGAATAGACAGAGTGAAAGATATTGTAAGTGGGATTCAAGAGTTCATGCAATGTGACCCTGAAAGGCATTTTGTCCCTCTACAGGATTAAAGGGAAAGTTCAGAAAGTCATTAATTTTCATTTTCTCTAAAGAAAATATTCAATCATACATGCACCTTAGTTATAAGGATTGCTCTTATGTTTTTACACATGCCTGTATGAAACAAATCTATTAATTCTTCAAAAACTAAGGAAATGAAAATTCATCAGTTTTTCTGTACTGAGCAAATGGGAGAGGAGCTCGGAAGATACGTCACAGAGTTTCCAATTTTTCTTCTTTTATTCAATTCAACTTGATACCAGGGTGGACTTTCCCTTTAAGTATCATCTAAGAATGTTATGTAGTTGATGCTGATCATTTTGAAGGGCATAATTTTAGGTATAATTTTTTGATATGCTGAGGTGTTGATTCATATTTCCATCTTTTTTCTATGGTGGTATTTTTTCAGTTTAGTTTTCTTTTTCTCATTTTCAGCCCTTTTTGCTGTCTATGAGATCACCTAAAAATAGAATAAATAATGTACTTTCTTATCTGTAACACTTTCACAAAATCAAAAGGTGCAAATGGAATATTAGGCCTCACTATTACGTTTGATTGTTTTCAGTGTTTTGGTTTACTTGGAGTTAACGGAGCTGGGAAGACATCTACTTTCCGTATGATTGTTGGAGATCTCTCACCAACAGAGGGCACTATCAAAACAAGGGCTAAGAGGTAAGATATAATTTTTTTTTTCTAACATTATTTTCTAATCATAAGTACAGGTAGTAAGTTAGACCTATGTGGTTTGTAGATTGATGCTCTGATGATAATTGATCTGGGCTTTATTTCATCCAAAATATAGGGTTAGGTTGAAGGCTACAATTGGTTTTGTAGGTTAGGTTTAGGGTTAAGTTTAGGTATAGTGTATGGTCTAGAGTTGAAGTTTAGAATTCGGTTGGTGTTGGAAATTGACGTGGAACAATTTTTGATGGAGCATGTGTAGTAAAATCAACTGTACAACTGTTTTTACAAAGTCCAATTTAAGCTGTAGTTCATTTTGTATCCTTGTTCATATTTGCCCAATGTTCCCTCAAGTGTATTTATGGATTGTGTCAGTAACCAGTTTACAGTATATTTGGGTAAGAAACATGCACAGTTGTTATTCTTTATGTATTATGCTATCTCTTCCTCTCTCTCTCATCTATTGTTCTCTTTCCCACCCCTGTCTCTCTGTCTTTATGCATGTATATTGTTCTATCCCTCTCTCTCGTATTTCTCCCTCATTTTTCTACATATATGTATATATCTCTTCCCGCTTTCTCTTTTTCTCTCATTCACTCTCTCTCTCTCTCTCTCTCTCTCTCTCTCTCTCTCTGTAGTATTGGATACTGTCCTCAAGAGAATGCCATGTACCCTCAGCTTACTGGTGAAGAGCTTCTCTACTGCTATGCAAGAATGAAAGGAATCAACAGCTCTCACATGAGCAAGGTAAAGCCTAGTGGTGGTAATGGTGATTGTGATTGTGACGATAATAAGATGATGATGGGGACGATGATGATGATAATGATTTTCATTGTGGTGGTAATGAAATGATGGTGGTGGTGATGATGGTGGTGGTAGCTGGTGATGCTGGTGGTGATGGTGGTGATGGTGGTGACGATGGTGGTGATGATGGTGATGATGGTGGTGATGATGATGGTGGTGGTGATGGTTGTGGTGATGACTGATTGTAGTAATGATGATGATGATTATGATGAGGATATGATGGGTGGTGGTGGTGGTGGTGGTTGTGGTAGTGGTGGTGGTTGTGGTAGTGGTGGTGAAGAGTTTCTCTACTGCTATGCAAGGATGAAGGAATCAGCAACTCTGGCATGAGTAAAGTAAAGCTAGGTGGTGGCGATGATGATCGTAATGACGACGACGATGATGATAATGATGGTGGTGGCGGTGATGATGGTGGTGATTTGGATGATTATGATTATGATAATGATGGTGATGGTGGTGATGATGATGTTGGTAGATTATGATGATGGTGTTGAATTTCTTATAGAAAAGTAAAAAAAATCTGGTCATTCCGATGAGTTTGGTTCCAAAACATGTTTAAATAGTTGAGGCATCTGGATTTTCTAGTGATTTTAGTTTTCCACCAAACAGAAGTACAATATGTCAAATTTTACTTTCGAATTGATAATGCAAAATAGAATTGAAAATTATTTTTCTTCTGAGATCTTTGTTATTAGGGATGTAGCATGTTTTGGAACTAAACTCCTCCTATATTTTATTTGTGTTAGGCTGTTGCTGAGATCTGTGAGGAGTTAGGTATGGAAAGGTATGTAAGAAGGCGTATCTCTACATACAGTGGAGGTATGAAGCGAAGTCTAGCTGTGGCTGTAGCACTCCTTGGCAAACCAGAACTTATACTCATGGTGAGTGTAGTCTCTTTATACAGACCCATTCAAATTATTCTTTACTTTTTGTTACAATTATTCCTCTTTTTACCACTCGTTCTGGTTTGTGCTCATATAGTATCCATAAAGTTAACATTGAGTGAAAACGATGTGAAATATATACATGCAACAACATTTGATACTTGCACTTTGATTAGATTCTTCTATGTAATTGTTTGACATGTATTTTTCATGCCAGATCTTTCTTGTCTTTTTATGTTGTTCCCTTGGTAGTGAAAAATAAAGTTCAAATCAATTTCATAAAATTTATTGAAATGATGAACTTAGATGTTGACAGTGAAATTAAAATTTGAAATATTTAGTCATTTGGGTGACATTTGAAGCAGAAAGCTACATGTAAGGCAGTTAATAGAAACATGTATTGTCCAGCACATATTATAGGAGCGTCACTGACAATCTATACAACATTTCTATTACCATCGGCTTCAATACCATTGTTAATGTCTTGTGTCTCATAGGTTATGTTCTCTAATAATTGTATGATGATTTGATTTGATGTTTTCATGCAAAGGATGAACCAACAACTGGAATGGATCCAATCACAAAGCAAAGAGTATTGACAAGCATTGTCAATGTGATCAGAGACAACAGATCAGTTATCCTGACTTCACATAGGTAGGTTATTCTACTCTGGGGATCATCTCTTTGCCTTGAAAGCCATACTGTTATCTAGCTCCAGATGATCCAACATGCTGTGGTGATTTGCTCTGTGCTGTATTTTGTGAAAGATATAGGGTGAAGGATAGGGTTGAGATAGAGGTTTATATAGGGTTAGATATATTACTGGGCCCTGAGGTGAATTTAGGAATGTGGACTAATGTGGGTGAAACATCTTGACAGAATATAAACATTATCAGTCGTAGGACTCTACTATGACAATCAGGATCCAATATACCACACTGCTCCCTCTTATTTTGCTTTTCAGTATGGAAGAATGTGAAGCTGTCTGCACCAGATTAGCCATAATGGTCAATGGGCAGTTCTGTTGTCTTGGAAGTCCGCAGCATGTGAAGAATCGTCATGGCCATGGCTACTCCTTGGTGGTGAGAGGACAGAAAACAGCAAAGACCGACATGACTCTGATTACCGGGTTTGTGCACAGGAGCTTCCCAGGAGCAGAGCTCAAGGTACAGTTTGGTAGTGATGGTAATGATCATGATGATTGTGATGATGATGATGATGATGATGATGATGATGGTGATGATGATGATGTTGATGATGATGATGGTGATGATGATTATAATGGGGATAATGGAGTATGTTGATATTATATCATTATAAAAGAGTTGATAATGATTTTAATGTTGAGAATGAAACTGTTCTAACCTTGATTGCAATGATTATTAAAATGATGAAGTTAGTAGTATTGGTGGTTTGCTCTGAGGCAGATGAGAAGTATAACTTGATGATAAATCTGTAGAGTAGAGTACCCTCATGTGTCTGAATGCTTCCATGCCATGGGCAGAAAATCCTTCTCCAAAGTTTTAGTGTTTAACATTTTTCTTTTGTAGCCAGAAAAAGCTACCACCACCATGAAATTTATATCATGCCATGTATTTTATTCACGCTTTACTAATGAAGCAAACCATTAAAATTCCATAATCAACTCTTAAAAGTTCATTGACAACAATTGCTCAGAACAGTTGTTGGCATGGAAGGGGTTAATTTCATACGAAATTCTTCAAGCATACTCTTTCTTTAAAATCATGCAGGAACATCACCACAATGTGCTCCGCTTCCAGTTGCCTCCACACAATATCACCGTGGCAACAATCTTTGGTATCATGGAGAGAGAAAAGACTTCCCTCAACCTAGAAGATTACTCAGTATCTCAAACAACTCTCGATGAGGTAACATCTTATATTCCAAAATTATATTCTCACATTCTGAAATGAAGTTTCAAACTTGCTCCCTTATCTTGTACAATTGCAGCACTCCTTAAGCCTTGTTCCCCCCTAAAAAAAGACGTTGTAGCAAAACTGATTTAAATTAGCATAGTGCACCTCACATTTCTATATTTTATGACACAGATAAGTGAGTATAATCAAGAGAATAAACTAATTGTCTGTTCACCCCCACTTGCCAATCACTTACACATAAGAGAGTTTTTATTTTGCTGCTGCGGCTTACAGCATCATGTGTGAAGGAGCCTTTACTAGTGGTACCCATGAGGGGGCAAAAAATGAACCTTTTCAGGATTAATACATTATTGTTACACTCTTCATGGTACTAATTTAAAAACTCGTGGATTCAGTTTTGCACCATAATGAGTAACGCTTGCCAAATGTGTAAATTTAAAAAATTTGCATAATATGTTGGGAGTGCTGTTTTATACCCTTGAGGTCGAAAGGATTTATTTCTTCCTATGTGGCAAGGGGGATGGCTATCCTTATGGGAAAGAAAATCTTCTATCTGTGCAAGAAGATTTATGTTGTTACAATCTGTCAGGTCTAACCAGATGTAATGCTGGCACACAACTGTGTGGTTTTTTTTTTTTCAAATCGGCCGTGATTTGGCAAAACACCGTATGTCATTTTTGGACCTTTTTCAGGGTTTTAGCATTTTAGATATATAAAGACATTTTTTTAATCAGTCAAAATTTCAGCTTTCAAAGTGATTTAAATTTTAAGAAAATCTATAATTTGAATTTAAAATTTAAAATCTAACTTTATGCTATATTTCTATTTTGCTCTAAATAATTTGACAGAACAACATATGTCAACTTACATGATTTCACCAAAATATTTCCTTCCCATTTAGAGATATGTTGTTTTGCCAGATCACAGAGCATTATACAGAAGGACATACATTGTTTTGCCAAATCACAGAGCATTATGCAAAAGGACATATGTTGTTTTGCCAGACTGCGCACGTGATGCAGAGAACGTGAATAACGACATACGTTGTTTTGCCAGGTTACGCATGTGATGCAGGGAGCATGAATAACGACATAAGTTGTTTTATCAAATTACGCACGTGATGCACTGTAAGTCATGTGATGTAAAAACAACATATCTTTTCCAAATCATTGATGAATAGAAAAAACCAAGTGTTTTATTAAATTATTTTACCCTAGATAGTAGAAGATTGTTATCTGCTACATGTAGACAACATTATTGTGGAAAATGATTCAATTAACAGAAATGGGAACACTTTTTAATTCTTTGAACTGTAAATCGAAAAATTCTGATATCTCAGAAGTACTGAAACAGACATACGTTGTTTTGCCAAATTACGGCCGACATGTAAATGAACAGGAAGTGGAAGAGATCTGCACATTACAAAGTATGCGTACTTACCTATCTGTGTTATAAGACATGGAAATTCACGAGAAGTTTTATGTATCAAAATCAAATTGAACATCATAAAATTATTGCAATTTGAGAAAGTTTATTGATGCAAAGTTGAGTTCTGTTCATGAGATTGAATTGTGAAAGAAACTGTCTCAGAGAAATTGGAAAAGGTTGATCATATAGCACATAAGCATTGGTGTATGCTGTAAGGTTTGGAATCACCAAAATGATAAGAAATTGCTTCAGTCTTGATGAGAGTCACATACACTGCACAAAGAATATATATAGATATATGGGACTACACACAAATGTGCGGCCCGAACGTATCCGCTGTTTCTTGTCATATTTTGAATGTGATGGCATTTGAAGAGCAATCCTTTTCGGTGGACATATCTACTATGATAATCTTCCAAGCTAACATAAAAAGAATGAGAAAGCTCGTAAATTATTTTTTAACTTTTCCAGAACGCAACCTTCTCTTTAACAATTCACAAAAGTTTCTGGTTTGACAGTAATCATTGCTCATATATTTTACACAAAACCTGTATGGAACAAATTTATTCCTTCATCAAAAACTAAGAAAATGAAATCTTACGAAATCTTCTGTAGTGAGCAAATGGGAGAGGAGCTTGCAAGATACATCACAGAGTTGCCAATTTTGTATTTGATTAATTACAATTTCAAAAATTCATAACTTTCTTATTTCTTACCGTATTTTGCTGAAACTTTCACTTCTCTGTTTCTCTCATTTTCCTTCATTTATTTAAAATCAACTTAATACCAGGGTGGACTTCCCCTCTAATTGAAATTTACCTATTGCTATTAGGGTTGTATTAAAACCTAATGTATTTTCATACATTTTCCTTGGATCACACAGATATTGCTTACAAATAGTTGTGTTTTGATTATAATAATTTGTGTCTTCCAACTTTTAAATTTGGTCAGAATCAAAGTGTCAACTTTTCTTATATGTTTAGTGAGGTATCAGGTAGTGGAGAAACTGGTGCTAGCTCTCTGTTAGAGAGAATCATAGCGCCAAACAGTGACCAGAACGTGAATCGGCCATGACTAGAATTCGCAGGCATTTCCAGTGGAGACCAATCAGAAAAGGGCAGTCTGCGCAGCAGATCCCTTCCTAGGCAATAATAAGCCTCCACTGGGCAATGTTCTGTCATTCTCCTGAAGACGATCAGAGGATACTGGTTGAAACATTGAGAACCAAAGAGCTCTTAGCGGGCTCAGCAGCCCTTTTCAGGGCTCTTAAATCCTTTGAAGTAAGGCATGGTGTAACCCTGAGAACTTTACCTACACTTCATTTTCTTATCTATCATTTAGGTCTTTGTCAACTTTGCCAAGAAGCAAACCGATGGACTACAAGATGAAACATCTTCTACCGTGAGTGCTCAAGAAGTCAGCATCATCAACAGGGCCTTTGAACCTGATGATGATCCCGACGTTGATGTTTTCCCAAGGAATACAAGATCCGCTGCAACACAGCTATAGAGAGTACGGTTCTTTACTAAAAGTATAAATGTAACCACCATGATCGCATTTCATTGTATGGAAATAATGTATCATAAAACAATGTTAGAATGAAATATTTTGCTCTTAGATCTACAGTACAACTCACTGTTTCTGTATTTTATACTAAAATATGAAATATTATTTGTAATAATGACTTAGTTTATGCTCTACAACTTATTTGTACAAGCAGATTCTTTTACCATAAAATAATAGTTATTAGATTTGGAGAAGGCTATAATGGACATGACCATAGCCTTCTCCAAATCTACATGTATAGACACATGGGTGGATTTTGATGTGACCAGCCCATTCAAACTATCAACCCTCGGACCATAAATTGATTGGCCCTCAAGCCAAAATATTGAGCGGCCTGTGTGAAAACTCCCCAAACTCCCCATGGTCTGTGTGCCCCTGCCTAAACCAACAAAGATCGTAACTTCGTAGGTCATATATTAACCACAAATCTATAGTAAGCTCTCAAAGTTTTTACATTCTTTCTACAAAAAAGTATCATCAAATAACCCACTGTACAATAACTGGATGTATATATTCAACAGAGCTATGAAAAGTAATACACTTTAAAGATAATCTAAGAAGGCAATGAGGTGTTAGACTGCTTAATTATAACTGTTCTGGAACAAAATGAGTCAGTTTATAACACACTTGAGAACTTAGAAAGAGGAAAACCATGGGTAAATTTTCACTGACAGGGTGACAATTGAAATATGAAATAGTATGAAAACTATGGAATATTATGCAATAATTTTTAGTCTTAATGAAAGCAAAAGTATGATTTCCAATAGGTTTTGTTACATGTGTAGTGTACACACAGTGTAGATAATCCAGAAAAAAAAAAATTTTGAACTGTTTTGTCTTTACATTCATGTACATGTGCCATGATAAGAGGCTGTGCACCCATTTTCTTCTTAAATTTTCAAGCACTGTGTATGTGTAAATGTTTTATAGAGGCTGTATAAATGTAATGTAACTGATGAAATCCATCCATCAGTATGCAAATACAGCTCAAACACAGAATATTTGATACAGAAATAGGCTTCATTACCATTTGATGTCTGAAGGATAAATGTTATTTGTCTTTCAGGAATTGTCTCAGTACTGAATTATATTTTTATATTTGCTGTAATTTTCTATGAAATTTCTTTTATCATTCTGAAATGTAAAGTAGTAGTATTCCTCATTTTTATCACAATGATTCCTTTTACTAGTTTGACATTAACTTGATCACTACTGAATTATCTCATTCCCATAGGCTTAATACAAGCACCACCTGGTTCCTGTAGACAAAGGGTTAAATTGTGGTGGACTAGGAAATTTAGATTAGAAAATGAATTCCATTATAAAATATGAGAAATGTTTACCTATGTATAAATAGAAACCTGTGCAACATGAAATTTTCGCAATTTGCCAATGATGACAATTTTTGTGGCAAGAAAACTTTCACAAAATGCAAAAAGTCTTTTCATGCTGTGTCGAGTGGTAACAAAAAAATTCACAAGATGAAACTGTTACGAATCTGGACCTGTCACTAAAGTTTCATACACAGGAAAGTTTTTGCTTTTGTAGTATATCCAATGTATTTAGTAATGTACCACATGTTTCTCAGTAAGCATGGATGCATGTGAATTATTCTGCCAAGTAATTTCTATCTGGAATAACTAAAATCATTGTCATTTGCCCTTTTGTAAAGTTATATTTCCAGCCATCATCGCTTATTAGATGCAGTTAGTTGTATAATTTTTTAGTTTGTTTTATTGATGTTTATTTCAGACTTGTATATGAGGATTATTTTGATCATTGAATCTCAGTTTAAAAGGAAGGCTTTCATCTCCTGCAATTAATAGTTTAGTGTGTGTGTAAAAGTTTATGATGAGTAGCAAGTGATGAGTTATGCCATTCCTATTGTGTCATATAGGAACAAAAAAATGAAGTATACATAACAATGGTATAATCAGAACTGAGAGCATATTATCTTTAAAAACAAGCTCAAGGTAAAATAATGATAATCAAAATTTATATAGTGATTAATGTACATAGAGTTTCTTAGCACTCATGTAACTTACACATGTACATGAAATAAATGATTTATTAAGAAAAACTCAATACGCATGATGTTCCTTGAAATATATCAAAGGCTGGATTACATGAGAAATCAAGTAATTTGTCATAATTTACACGATCACAGGCATGCAACAAGTGCCAATTGGCACAATAATAGGAATTAACCAATTTACAAAAGGATTTGCATTATGCATAATAACCCACTACCAGGGACCAGTTTCATAAAACTTTTTATCAATAACAAGTTACAATAATTGTTATAATCTACTGCAATCCTTGAATCTGATTGGCTGAGAGCAAATTTGTCATAGAAACGGGGCACTTGTTATTGATAACAAGTTTTATGAAGCAGAGCCCTTGTAATTGGCTATATGATAACCTCTTTATCATATGTAGTAATTTTATACTGGAAGTTATAAAATACACTAAATGAAGTTGGTGGAACTACCTCTTGAAAAATAAAATGTCTCATAGGGATGTGGCACATGAATGGTTAACCTGTACTGCTCAAGTCATCAAATGGTTGCTTACTTACAAGCATACACATACAGCTTTCTTAGCAGTCAGGTAAAATAAACCATCAAACCTTTTCAAATGGACAACATTCTTACAAGATTTAGGGTACAGAATATTCTTACTTTGAAATCAATATTGAATCCCCTTTGTTTTGATTAAGGAATGAAAAAGAATGAATTTGAACATAGAATTTTATCATATTGTTTAATTGTGATAAGTAGATTCAGTTATGGTTTATTCATGTTCGTAATGCACATGAGAGGCAATTTCCTACATTTCACATGAGAGGCAATAATTAAGTCTGGATATATCATGTTTACATAAATAATTGACATGACAAATATGAACAATTAATTTTGTCAGATATATTTACACTAAATTAACAACAAAGATGAACATTGACAGTAATGATACACAGCTACAGCTATTGTAATTAAATTATAATTCATTTTCACCCCTGTTTCTTAGCAAACTGTAGTGGCATGTAAAGATGTGTCTAGAACACACAAGTTTTTGTGGTATTGGTGAACTATTAAACCTAATTTAGGAGTAGGGTTTTTTACTAGCTCCATGTCCTAATGAAGTGGTTCTACCCTATGCCTCTACCTCTATTCAATAAAGTCATGATTTCCAATAATCATGCATTTTGTGTTTGGCATGCATCTTTATGCACCAATACCTTTCAGTAAATTATCTTACAGTTCCGTCATTGTTGTAACATTTTACTGAATGCTCTCTGTATGAATACAGGGTAGTTATATTTTTTGAGAGAAATGGAATACAGGTAGCAAAATATTTAACATTTATTTTTAAAACATCAATATTTACCTCTTGATCATGAAATAGTATTCATAAAAATATTTCATTAGTATTTCAGGAGGTAATTTAATATAATTAAAAGATGATTTTGCTTATTTTTTTGTTGTTGAGAAGTGTACAAAATATTGAATATATTGATATTCAATGGGAAAGCTGAGTGCATATTTTAACATTTCTACAGATTTCTAAATTTTTCTATTGCAGTTATATCCTATTCTTAATCCAGTTATATTCAGAAAACCTTTCAATCCATTATTTAGCTCATGAAGAATCATTTGATCTTGATTTTTTTCAATGTATAAATAAAGATTTACCATGAATATGAATAACATTATGCCCATGGTATGTTATAATTGGTGTAAATTGTCTGATTTTGAGGAAACATTCTTGTATTTTAAGAAGACAAAGAACTAGCCAGAGACTGAAAGAAGAGTTCAGTGAGGAAGGGAAGTATGCGTTACATGGTATGTTCAAAGATTTTTGAGGAAAATTATATTTCTACCTATTCATATTATTCATGCGGCTTACAGTCAGGCCATATCTGTAATTAGTATAATTTTGTGCACTAAAAAAAAATCACTGAACACAAAATTTAAGATAAATTGTGGAAGAAATTATATACGTGTAGCAATATGAAATAATACATCATATCAATATTCATAAAATTTCAGAATAATGTTATTACTCTTTAATAAAGGTAAAGACAAAACAGTGTAAGATTTAGATAAATATTATGTAGGGCCTATACAGTATGTCACGCTGAATTGAGAAAACATGGAATGACTGAAATTTGAAATTTTAGGATTGAAAAGCAACGTTAGCACTTTCATTTGATCCTGGATTCACGGTCTCCAACCTTTCATAACAAAAGACTTTAACAATATACACAATATATTTTTCAACTTATGGATAATTGTTAATTGTCACACACAGTGGTGCAGACACCCATACCCATATATGGATGATGAAAATTAAGATCTTCCCTTTTCCCCCATACCCGCCCCCACAATAGATGATGTGTGTTTAGCCCTTCCCACTGGACTGCCACAACATCATCACGAGTGAGATATTCATGGTTTAATTTATATTCATCCTTCTCACCTCTATCTGGCATGGTAGGCCTATATGAATGCATGATGGACGAGGGAAAGCGACTCATAGCATCATCATAAGGGTTTTGATACAGTGCCTCACTGCTACTCTTTATGGGTTGCAGGCAGTGGCGGATTCAGGGGGGGGGGCAATCCCGGCCCGTGCCCCCCCCCCCTTTTGAGGGAAAACAATGCAATGTGCCCCCTATTTGCGATTGTGCCCCCCCTTTTCGAGCAGAAAACCTTTTTTTTTTTTTTTTTTTTTTTTTTTTTTTTGCTTGTCAGAGAATTATGGAGGGGAACTGGACCCCATAACCCCCCCCCCCCCCCCCCACTGAGCGACTTTTGGAGGGCTGGCGAGAGACCAAAAAAATATGGGTCTCCCTCCAAGCAGTTTCCCAAAGTTGACAATCCTGCATTTGTGTGCCCCCCCTTATACGAAATCCTGGATCCGCCCCTGGTTGCAGGTATAATGGTAATCGAGGATCTGTCTTTTCTGCAACCCTTTCCATGGGATCAGGAAGTATTTACATGTACTCATGTTGATCCATCTCTTTACCGTCCAGATCTAGATATGTGATGTCATCATGAGGGGGCGTGTCTACTTCTACACATCTCCGTGTAGGCTCTGACCACCATGATAACCCTGATTCCCGTAAGGGTGTTCAGCTCCTTCAGAAGTATCAACATTCCTGCACCGTATAGGGCGTCATTATTTACCTATTTTCTCGATACTGTTGTTCTGTGCCATTATGTGCATGTGCTGTCCTGCTTCTGCCCCTCCCTGTCTGTCCTTCCTGTGGTGTTGGTACACATTACAAAATTACACATTACATTACAAAATGTGACAATCAGGTGATGTAGTATTTGTAGTAGTAGCAATAATAATAAATAGTAGTAGTGGTAGTAGTAGAAGTAGCAGCAGCAGCAGCAGCAGCAGCAGCAGCAGCAGCAGCAGCAGCAGCAGCAGCAGCAGCAGTAGTATTTGTAGTGGTAGTAGAATTAGCAGTATTGGTAGTACTAATAGTAGTAGTAGCAGAAGCAGCAGAAGCAGCAGCAGCAGCAGTAGTAGTAGAAGTAGTATTTGTAGTGGTAGTAGAATTAGCAGTATTGGTAGTACTAATAGCAGCAGCAGCAGCAGCAGCAGCAGTTGTAGTCTTGGCGTCTTCCCAATGTAATGGTCTTCCAAATTGGTCGAACATATGCACCACCTTTACAAATCCCTCTTCTTTTATACTAAACTTGATGTCCCGCCTTGTAATATACATTTATTATTCCAAATTATTCGGTCTGATATTTGAATGTTTTTCTGAATAACTATACTCCAAGAAGTCATAACTTCTTTATACCATTCAGGGATTACTAGGTTTAGACTTTTAAGTTCATAATTATTTACAATAAAAAATAAAATATTCCCCTACATTTTGCAGCAAAGTGAGAAAAATAGCTGTCCATCCTTTTGACCTCGATGTAAACATTTTATCTATCCAATTTGCATTTTGGACTTGTGAGAGAGACTTTAGACATAGCATTTTCAGTCCGACATCTTCATACTGTTTATCTTGTCTTTGCCTTTCCAGAATAACTGATGAAAACTAACTTGTTTACTTCCCTAATGTACCCATCAGTAATTTTCAACATGCTTGCAAGGTATAGTAATTGCGAGAAAGCAAATGTTTTGACAATTTGTATTTTACGAATTAAAGATAAGTTGCGAAGTCTCCATAAATTAAATTGCCATTTAATTTTCTCAAGAATTTTTTACAATTGTGAAGAAAATTAGGTGAGTAGGATATGTCGACGCCGAGAACAGTCAGGGACTTCTCAAACTTAATATTTTCTAGTGAGTGTTGATTATCTCTAGCAGCCCCTATCCACATTGCCTTTGTTTTGGTAATATTAATAAATAGCGATGATTCCTGTCGGAATCTCTCCAAAGTAGTTAAGAGATTTCTAAGTGAAAAATTGAAAGGAAATCCGTTATGTCATCCGCGTACAGTGATGTTTCCAATTCTACGCTGTCTGTTATTTTCAAACCATGTATTCCCTCATTTTTACGATTTTCAAACCACGTATTCCCTCATTTTTACGAATATTGATAGCAAGCGTTTCTAGACTATCGCTAAAACAAATTAAATACGGGGACAATGGGTCCCCCTGTCGCACCCCCTTTCAACCGGAAAATAGCCCAATGAGACAACCCGATTCGTCACACAGCTTTCTAAATTGGTATATAGAACCCCAATAAATATAGTACAAAAACACTCACCGAAGTTAAAGGATCAGAGCACATTTTAACAAAAGGGAGTGATCAAGCGAATCAAATGCCTTTTGAAAATATAGGCTTAACATGCAGAATGTCCGGAATATTTTTCAAGTTGGAAAAGAAAAGGGGGTCTGCTCGCTATTCATAAGGACTGCTATTCATTTAGTCACGCGTTATGGATAGCGGTCCTTATGAATAGCGGTCAGTATGACTAGTGGTCCTTATGACTAGCGAGGTTACCCCAAGAAAAGAACGTCTTTCACTCTCCGGACAGCTTCTTCATATATATATATATATATATATATATATATATATATATATATATATATATGTATATATATATGTATCCTTTACAAAGTTCTTTTACTTTCCTTTCTTAGATATCAGCGTTATTAAACCTTGCCTTTGTGAACTTGGAAGTTTACCCTTTTCGAAACCATATAATTGAGATTATCTACCAAAAGCTGACCAATCTTATTCCAGAATAATCAACTGTAATACCGTCATTTCCAGATGACATGTTTTTGGACATAACAAATAAGGACGATGCATGTACATTCTCCTAATGTTAAAGGCAGGTCACATTTTCTCCTAGAGTCTGAAGATAAC
Source organism: Heliocidaris tuberculata (assembly GCA_025618425.1). Taxonomy (NCBI): domain Eukaryota; kingdom Metazoa; phylum Echinodermata; class Echinoidea; order Camarodonta; family Echinometridae; genus Heliocidaris; species Heliocidaris tuberculata. Next base: position 8,129,005 of record CM046841.1, read on the forward strand.
TATGGAATATTTTCTTGTTCTAGAAATGAAGAATTCTGCATGAGTATAGGGCAAATGTTAGGCTTCCTATATAGTTCTGTATAAAATAATTTATTCTGAAATTAATACCTTTTTCGGCCGTAAGAATGTCATCGTCTTGTTTCAACATAAAAATTGATGATTTATTTTTTGTTGACTTTTTCAATTCAAAAAGAACTTTGTATTCTCACCATGCTCCACCACCAAGCATGCCCAGTTTGCCCTAGACCTTACGATAAGACCTTGTGCTGTGTAGTCTAAATAAGACACATACAGTATCTTTCACCTTCAGATTCTAGAAGGAATTGCAGTCTTTTCAGTTTTCTCTCTTCGCCTTTCTCTATTTTCCCATGCCTTTTCAATACTGTATGTTCGTGAAAACAGACGGATATTAAATTTTAAAAGTTCCCATCGTATTCTTAAAGGGAAATCCAGCCTTAATAACAAGTTGCTTTGAAAGAAAGAGGAAAAATCAGAGAAGCAGATTGGTGAAAGTTTGAACGAAATCGGACAAGCAATAAGAAAGTTATGAATTTTTCAAAGTTGTAATCACTATACATATGGGCCTTTCAAATTGGCCAAATAGGTAATGTCACTGTGATGTAGCTGTGGACAACTCCCCCATTCGCTCCAACACACAAAATGACTAAAATATCACTTTTTTCAAAATGTAATACTCAGTAGGATCTTTTTCTTTCATGAGGACCTATAACAATATGCTATCTCCTATATATTTTTAGTACTGCCCCGAGGGTAAAAGCGCCTCGAAGAAAACCGCAAATTAATGATATATTTTTGTGTACGACAAATGGGAGAGTTGTCCACAAAAATTTCCAAATCGACTCACCAAATTGCCAATTTGAGATTCGCATAGATGTAGTGATCTCATTTTACCAACACCCATAACTCTCTTAGTCCTTGTCCGATTTCTTTCAAACTTTCACCATCATGTTTTTCTTATTTTTCTGCTTTCACACAAATCATCTTTTTAGCAAGGTTGGATTGTCCTTAAATCATCAAATTGCGAAATCTCCTTAATCCACAATTTTTGAGTTATAAACGACCAAATGTGTCCACTGTTTACAGAAAGAGAAGAACAAAGAGAGATCAATGCAAAAAAGAACATGAAGAAAGACAACAAGAGAAGACGAAGAAAGTTCAAAACAAAGAATAACATAAGAAAATACAGAAAGAGAAGATGAAAGAAAGCCCAAAGCAAAGAATAACATAAGCAAAGAAGGAAAGAAATGATAAAGAAGGAAATAAAGAGAGACGTAGGGAGGGATAGAAGTAAAGATGAAGGGGGAAAAAATAAAGGAAAGAAAAAGATAAAATGATACTAAAACAAAGAACAACATAGGGAAATTTAGGGAAAACAAATGCAGAAAGATAAAGCAATATCAAGTTTGGGACAGAAGAAAAGATAAAAGGATGAAAATATGAATGAACATAAGGAAGAGATGTCCTGGAGGGGGCAGTTGTCCTGGAGTGTACTCGTTGTTCCGAAGGTTCGTTTTTCCGAAGGTTCATAATTTCGAAGGTTCGTAATCCCGAAACACAAATTTCCCACAGCAGGGGGTTCATAATTCCAAAAATTAAATAGGGTTCATAATTCCGAAGTTCCGAACATTTGGTGCATTACCCCGAAGGTTCGTTATTTCGAAGGTTCGTAATTTCGAAAAAGAAACAGGGTTCGTAATTCCGAAGGTTGCCCGGGGGTAGTTGTCCAGGGGGTAGTTGTCCAGATACGATACAAACATGTATACCCTGCACGTTTTTCAAGAGGGGAGTTCATAAACGAAGGTTCTAGTACTGGAATTTATATTTCAAATGCTATATGGAAGCATTAGTGTCGATCCCAGGAGGGGGAGGATGTGTGATATTCCCCAAATAGTTCAGGAGGGGGGATGGCCTGTACCATCATCCCCAATAATTCACCTTCAATAAATAACATGATCAAATAATATGATCAGGAGGAGGAGGAGGAGAATGGACATGATGATAGGATCACAATCGATCAACATGATCATAATTTTTGTTATGATTTTTTTTTATATTACGATAAGGAAGAGCGAAATCAAGATTTCAAAGAAAATAGTGAAATTAAGCAAGTTAGTTATTCCCATGAAACCACACTCAAATGCTCTGAAAGGTGACTTTAACTCAGGGTAATGTGAAAGTCCCAACCGTGGGAGGGCATACTCCATTCACACGTCCATGGCCATAAACAGGGGCACACTGTTAAATTATTGTACGTTACTAACATCGCGTACTATGAAAATATTGCTACGAGGGCTTGATATCCCACCCCAAAATAAAAACAAAACAAATTTCTCACGGCAATTTCCAAGCCCGACAACTACCCCCTACAACTAATTTCCAGTACAACTACCCCCTACGACAATCCCCCTCCCCGCGCAACTTTCCCCTCCCCAAATTGGCCGATTGTTGGAACTTAAGATAAAGGCTAAGGATTAGGGTCTCCACAAAGGAGTGAAGAAACGGGAGGATCTGGATCTCTGTGTGTGTGTGTGTGTGTGTGTGGAGGAGGGGGGGGGGGGGGTCCTCTCCTCCGCTCTCCTCCGACGGAAGGGACTTTTTTTAGTTAATGAACTGAATTCATTTCGGTTTATTGATAAAGAACAATACCTTGTAAAAACAGTCCGGAGACTGATACATACAAAATTTACAAATTTACATAGCCTAATAATATTGAAAATATTACATAAAAAGGTAAAGGTGAAGTGCATGTCAATGAATTGTCAAGAAACAAATACTGAAAGAAAAATGAACATGAATCGTTTTAAATATTGCATTTCAAATTGATTATAAATACAATAAAATCAATAAAAATGCTATTTCATTACTCCGGCTTATATTAAAACAACCGTATATAATAATTACTATTATTATATTATAGAAGGCAAGAAAGCGGTGGACTACTAATAATCTTAGTAAGGAACCATAAATGCATTTAAACTGAGAATGTATAAAGTGAAACCTTGATAAGGAAAAAAAAAACAGTAGAGGTGAATTCAAGATCTAGGTCTATGAATACGAGACAATGTGAGAAGAGTAAAACTAATAGCGACTCCCTTCTTTGATTATGAAATCATGGTTTAGCACATTGTAGATGTATGAATTAGACATCGTTTTTTAACTATCAAGGCATTGGTAAAGCGCCTTTCAAAGTGTGGGAAGCATTAATAAATATAGTTCATTATTATTAAAAATAGCGATATATTTGACAAAAGCCGGAAATGCATTTTAAGGCTTTCTTGAATACAGTACCGTGGGGTTGACCTTCATCCATTTCCCTTTCTTATTTGATTTTTAAAAATAGCGACCTTCTTCTTCAATTATGAATAGCGACCCTCTTTTCACCTATTATGAATAGCTAACCTTTTCTCCTGTTCTTCGATTATGAATAGCGACCCTCTTCTTTGATTATGAATAGCGAGCCTCTTCTTTGATTATGAATAGCGACCTTCTTCTCCAATTATGAATATCAACCCTCTTCTCCTATTATGAATAGCGACCCTCTTCTTCGATTATGAATAGTGACCTTCTCTGATTATGAATAGCGAACCTCTTCTCCAATTATGAATAGCGACCCTCTTTTTTTATTATGAATAGCGACCCTCTTCTTCAATTATGAATAGAGACCCTCTTCTCCTATTATGAATAGCGACCCTTATGACTTATTATGAATAGGGACCCTTATGATTAATGAGCCTGATTTGGTATTATGAACAGCGACCCTCTTCTTCGATTATGAATAGCAATCCCTATGTCTTATTATGAATGGCAGTCCTTATGAATAATGACCTTTGTGAATAGCGACCCTTATGTCTTATTAAGAATAGCGATCCTTATGAATAATTTATTTTTATGAATAGCGGTCCTTATGACTAGCGAGCCGACTCCCTAAAACCAATACACCAAAATTATGCTAAAATTCTGCTAGATTTTGTCAAATTATGCGTAGCATAATGCTAGATGCTAAAGTGGTCAAAATTCTGCCAGAAAGCAGAATTCTGCCAACTCTGGCAACCTAATTGGCTTCGTTTGTCTCCGCTACCGTTCAAGGGCATAAAATTAAGGGGCGGTGGGGGCGGTCCCCTCCCCCCCCCAAAAAAAAAAACGCCAACTAGAAAAAAAAAGCGAAAGCGAAAAAGCGGGGGGGGGGGTGAGATAAAAAAAGATTAAAAAGGTGCTACGAGCCGTTATCTTTCTTTCAAGACTCAAGTTTCCTTTAAAAAGGTGCTATTACGAGCCGTTATATTTCTCTCAAAATCAGTGCTGAAAAGTCAAAGCTTTCGCACTTCGCGCCGGAAGGGGGATAATCCCCCAGAGCTCCCTGCCACCCCCATATCATGTACAGTATCACGAATTGTGACCAAATACTTGAAAAGCAGTCAAGGCGTTGAACTACTGCTTTCCGCCTTAAAGCTGCTACGAGCCTTTATCTTTCTTTCAAATTTGCTAAACGTTAGAGCGGGAGTGGAGCACACTTTGGGTGCTCATCATCACAAGCCCCTCCCCCCGAAATCAAATCCTATCTACGCGGTTGCTATTTTAAAGAAATCAATAAAAAAAATAATAATACATAGCAATAATAGTTTTTCACTAATATCACCCAATAATCAAGATGATGAGCCGAGAAAGTAAGACGCTCAATTCACTGTAATCTATCATATATATATATATATTATATATATATTAATAAATGATCATTATTTATACTAGAAAACTGCTAAGAATTATGAGAGTTACTTTAGGAAACAATAATATTATAAGAAGGATTGCTATTTTTAATTCCCTTTACAAAGTCTCATTTAGGCCTATTATCATGTACTGGTATTCTTTTCATTCTTGTCATGGTTTTGACGGTATTGATATTTGATCTGATTTGATATTGTGTTTTCTTTGTAATCTTAACTATGAAATTTTATTTTCTTTAAAAGAAAATGATATAAAATAAATGATCAGTGATAACAGCAAAAAAAAAGCGCAATCCCCTCGTTCTATTATACAGGATTATCTGAGACGGACAAATATATGGCTGATTAATCTGCATCTGAAACCATTCACTTGGATCCAGATCGCTGATTATAATAAAAACAAGCAAATCTAACCGCAATTTATTGTCATGATCATTGTGCAGAGCTGTAGCCGCCTCTTGGAATTCCAACGGTCAAGCAAATTCAGTGACCATCAACTATCAAAACGTCTTAGTGGCATAGTGGTAAGGTAATGGCTTTCTAAACCAGAGTTCCAAGTTCGAATCCCAGTGCAGCAGCGCACACCTTTGACTGATTTTTTTTTTTTTTTTAATCATGGATATTTTAGTCTCATGATGGTTCTAACGATCAAAATAATTCGGTGACACCTTGACCATTAAGTGGTCTCAGTAGCCTAGTGGTAAGGCATCGGCATTCAAAAGCCAGGGACCATGGTTCGAATCCCAAACTTGAGGCAAAAGGAGGCAAGAGGAGGCAAGAGGAGGAACAAAAAGTCATAATTCCTTTTCCAATTTTGTGTAATGGAGTTGTTTTTCTTGCTATCGTTATTTTTTTAAGGGGGGGGGGGGTCTTCAAACACGCTTTAGTAGATATAACCCTCCTCATAGGTGATTTTTTTTTTTCTTAGCGCAGCTTTTGTCAGATCATACGGTTATTTGTATTTGATTTGATTCATTCTATATAAATCGTCGTCCTCTTGGATGTCCTTACACATTTAATGACTCCGGAAACTGAGGAAGAAAATTAGCGAGAAAGGAGGAAAAGGAAAAAATCTTATACGTTAAACCGAGTGCCCCCCCCCAAAAAAAGTGATACATTTTTAAAAGGGGGGGGGGGATTATATATATATATATATATATATATATATATAATATATATATATATATATATATATATATATATGGATAGCTGAAAGTCTCTTCTATCATTATGACACCAAAAAAGTTCAAAAATATTTCATGCTTGGGTGAGCACTGCCCATTTTTGTAAAGGACGTGAAAATTAGGTTGCGCAGGAATTGAGGTAACCTCGCTAGTCATAAGCACCGCTATTCATAAGGATCAGTGGTTCCTATACCTGAAGGGTCGCTATTCATAAAGCATAAAGGGGTCACTATTCATAAACTCATAAGAACCATTGTTCATAGGGAATGCTATTCATAATAGGAGAAGAGGGTCGCTATTCATAATCGAAGAAAAGGGTCATTACTCATAAGGACTGCTATACATAAGTCATAAGGGTCGCTATACATAATAAGTCATAATGGTTGCTATTCATAATACCAAATTGGGGTCCTTAATCATAAGGATTGCTACTCATAATCGAAGAAGAGGGTCGCTATTCATAATCGAAGATGAGGGTTGCTATTCATAATCAAAGAAGAGGGTCCTTATTCATAATCGAAGAAGAGGGTGGCTATTTATAGTCGAAGAAGAGGATCGCCTTTCATAATAGGAGAAAAGGGTCGCTATTCATAATCCAAGAAGAGAGTCGCTATTCATAATCGCAGAAGAGGGTCGCTACTCATAATCACCCCTTATCACTTCCACAATTGTCCCATTTTTAAAAAAAGTTCCCCTTTTATTCTAATAGCGCACCATTCTCTTTCAATAGTGCACCCTCTCTCTTGCCTTTAAGTACCTCTGGAGAGGACAACCGCTTACTGATATGTATTTCATAGTTTTTGTCTTTTCGATTAACCCTTCTGGCGAGTGGTGAAATGAGATTTTAAAAACCCAAATTATGGTACTTTTTTTTTTTTAAGGGGGCGTTATTTATATTCTGATTCTAGCTGCGTGTGGGAAAATAATGTGACATGAGAACAAAAATGAAATAATATAGTTATAAAAATAGTCCAATTAGAAGAGAAAGGCGATAATGGTAGGAAAGGAGCACTACTGGAGGTGAAGGATGAAAACTTGAAAAGGGACACGGTTTTCCCGAGTTTGATAAAGTGGGGTGGAGGACCACTATGCCACCGCATTATGAAAAAGAATCTTCATCAATACACATCCTATAAATAAATAAACAAACGAAAAGATAATCAAATATTCGGCAATTGACATAAAAGTGTAAAGAGTAGTGCTAAACAAAAGAGGAGGCTTACCTTAGGCCTATAGACCAAAATCTTGTCAAGGACGTACATGCTGCGAACAAAAGAATGCGACAAAAAAGTAGGCCGATAATTTTCCTACGATTTACTCGTATCGCGTTATTATCGAATTCTCCACTGATGAAGAACAGCGTATGAGGAATGTGTAGGAAATTTAGTTCCATTTCTCCATTTCTCCTTTTCTTTTAATGAAATGTCATTTTTTTATGTGATTCATTTCATTTAAGCTTTTATTTCTTTCATTTCCGTTTTAGTTAAAAAACAAATCTTTATTACTCCTTTATTGCGGATTTTTTTTTTTAGGTTGGGGGGCGTTTTGTCCCCCACCTTTTTGTTTGGGGGCGACCCCCTGCCCTCCCCCCCCCCCCCCCCCACTTTCGGCGCCTATGAACGCATCCTAGATTTTAGTTAGGTTTAAATGACGTCACAATTTATGACAAGTTTCTTCGTAAAAACCGCGCCCTTCTGGAGAAAACAAGAAGAGAAATATAAAAAAAAAGTCATACAAAGGTGTCGTGGTATAGCGGTTCATTCACTTGACTCTCGATCCAAGGGTTGAGGGTTCGAATCTCAGCCCGGGACTAACGTCTTTTGGCAAGACATTAATCCACGTTTGCCACTCTCCACCCAGGTGTTAAATGGGTACCTGGCAGGATTTATTCCAGACCTTGAAATGCACTGTGCGCTGAATATGGCTGCCAGGGCTAATGCCAGGGTAATGATAAAGGAAGATATAAGAGAAAAATATTGAAAACATAAAAAGAAGGAAAGAGAAGAAGATGCTAGAATAAGAAAGACGAAATAGAGAAGATGATAAAAGGAAGAAACAAAGAATAAGAGATAAAGGAAAGATCAAAAGAGGAGATGAAAGGAGAATAATAAAGAAATACACGGGGTAGGGTAGAACAAAATATGAAAGAGATGAAAGAAGGAAAAATATAAAGGAAAACATAAGGAGAGCAAAAAGACAAGATGATGGAAGGATAAAAAATAATAACATAAGGGAAAGACAGCAAGAGAAGATAAAGAAAGGAAAAAAATATGGAAAGACAGAAAGAGAAGATCAAAGAAAGATCAAAATACAGAAATAGAAGAACAAAGAAAGATCAAAACAAACACAAAAGAAAAAAAAAACATGAGGAAAGACAACAAGAGAAGATGAAGAAAGATCAAAACAAAGAATAACATAGGAAACGACAGAAAGAGAAGATGAAAGAAAGCCCAAAACAAAGAATAACATAAGCAAAGAAGGAAAGAAAAGAGAAAGAAGAAAATAAAGAGAGACGTAGGGAGGGATAGAAGTAAAGATGAAGAGGACAAAATAAAAAAAATATAAAGATAAAATGATACTAAAACAAAGAACAACATAAGGAAAGTTAGGGAAAACAAATGCAGAAAGATAGAGCAATAGTTTATGACAGAAGAAAAGATGAAAGGACGAAAATATGAACGAACATAAAGAAGAGATGTTCTGGAAGGGGTAGTTGTCGTGGCGGTAGTTGTCCTAGGGGGAAGTTGACCTAAGGGGTAGATGTCTGGGCCCCCAGACTACCCCCGGTAGTTGTCCGGAGGGTAGTTGCCGGGGATAGTTGTCCAGGGGGTAGTTGACCGGATACGATATATGCATGTATCTCCTGCACTTTTT